>JAPYZD010001451.1:0-21117 GCA_030522725.1 Ichneumoninae sp. B BG-2022a
CTGACTCTGAAGCGAAGTTATCGATTTGCAGAATTATTGCATCTATTCGCTATCGATGATTTACGAAACGGCGATATTTCTTTGATAAAATGAACATTTTTGTATCGAGTAAGTTCCGGGATTAGTTTAAAGATCAACGAGGAAGAAAAAAATCACTTCTTCGTGACGGTAAGTACCGAAGATGAAAAGAGCGTATTTTCTGACACCGGTCCTGACTCTGAAGCGAAGTTATCGATTGGCAGAATTATTGCATCTATTCGCTATCGATGATTTACGAAACGGCGATATTTCTTTGATAAAATGAACATTTCTGTATCGAGTAAGTTCCCGGATTAGTATCGAGTAAGTTCCCGGATTAGTTTAAAGATCAACGAGCATCGGGAGTCTTTAGTGGCGGCGCAATCCATCCGAGGGATGCGAGCGAGCCAGACAATGGAATCGGGGTTAGTACAGTCGGTGATATCGTTATTCCAGGGAGAAAAGGGGAATCCCAGAGCGTAGCCGTAGCTGCGGCGGTCGGGCCCTTATGGCGCCGTAATTGAAACAGCACGTGTCATCCGGCAACGGAGGGCGAACTAATGGCGCCATTGCGTTATCAGAAACGTCACGAGCAGAGTGAGGGTTGACTTTGTACACGGATGCAGGGTTTTGGGAGCTCTGAAAGGGGCCTCTCAACGGGAATACGAAATTTCTACTGGGAACGTCGACGTCCCCGGTCGCGGAGGTTGTCGAGCTCTCGCACACATGCCTCGCGGGCACTGTCGATATATCGGTTTTTCCCCTCTCGATACCGGAAGCGAAGATGCAGACGATGCTCGCTTTCACGCCTCGGCCTCCCGACTTCTTCACAATGGACCGCCATACGTACCACTCGACCAACTCCGTAGATTCATTGGCGAAACAATAATAACAACAACAATGACGATAAAGAGAAGAGAAAACTATAAGTCGGGCAGTTAAACTATGTAAGCAGCAGGTGTTTGTAGTTTATATCTGCGCACCTGTCCCGATGTGCGGGCTCTTTCGACATCCGCCGACGAGCTTTGGTTTCCCGTTAAACCGGAAGGAAGAACTGGTGCGCGCAGTGACTGCGGAGCTTCGCCGTGCGCATTCACGCTTCATTATCATAATAATTTCATGCATTCGCTCGTTTCGCCACGAACATCGGTGTACACAAAGCGGCGCCCGCGCGCCCTATGCCTGGTTCTACTCTGTCGGAAATATCACGTTTCACAGATTTAATAGTGTGTACGTGCTAGTCAACCGCGTTCTCTCGTTCTAGTCCCGATTGTAACTATACCGTATGCATATACGTGTGTTTGCGGGTGAGGGCGGACAGCCAAACGTCAGATCGTCCATATGCGAATATGCACACCAGCCGTGATTATTACGAGAACGTGATTTCGGGGTAAACGCGCCCTCGGAGCTGCCGGATTGCTCGGGACGTGATTGTAAATAGGAACTTCAATCCAGACTGGCAATACCGAATAAATTTAATGTAATATGATATCGGCGGATATTCTATTATAATATTATTGTCAAATGCAATCGATATTGTATTTTACATAAAATAATTCATGATTATGTCTCTTCTTAGGTTGTATTGATGACAATTTTTTTAATTAATTGACGTCATAAACAGTTTTATAATTAAATTACCTTATAATTGTTTTTTTTAACGCCCACCTTCTGGAACACCGGGCACAATTGCGAAACAAGTAGTTTCGAAGAAACCCTTGAAAATACACACTGTCAAACCGAGTTGTTGACGCATGGATCGCAATATCTGCTGTGATAATCAACTCGACATCGATAAATCGGTTCAAAAACATGGTAGATGCACACACGTTCAGATGGAGACAAAGTGCAAGTTTGTTTGCCTAGATGCAGATTATATAAGTTGTAAACTATTTTTCTGCAAACTAAAATAATAATAATAATAATAATAATAATAATAATAATAATAATAATAATAATAATAATAATAATAATAATAAATCTTATTAGAATTACAATATACATGTGCACTACATCTTAATTATTAAAAATATGCATTTCGTCACGGTCGCTCAACGGATTCGGTCAAGAATACATTTTTTTTGTTGTTTCATGAATCTATCGAAGTATGATAATCTTGTACGGGGATATCGGGCCGACGGGATGATTTTTTGGAATAATCAGCCCGGACACTCCCATCTGCCGTCCTCAGGGGCCACGGAAGGGCATGAACGAGAATCCACGACGGAGTAGGAGCGACCAACTGTTTTACAAGGGCAATCTCGTTTAATAAGTCGGGGCTTCGGTGTAACAGCCGTTCCGCACGCGTTGCGGGCCCGCCGGGACGAATGGGGCATTTCGCCGAGTTTATACAATGTATCGAGAGAGAGAGAAAGAGAGGGTCAGAGATAGCGAGAGAGTGCCATTTGGCCGCCCCTATTTAGCCATCAGCTTTCTCCGTGTACATTCGGGTCGTCGCAGTTTACTCAAAGTTTCACCGACACATCCCTAAATACATCGGGACGGTGAGACACGTGGGGGCACCCGCACGAGGCTACGAGTTAATCCGCGCGTTCTCGCGAAAGACCTCGCTCTAGCTTCTCGGAGTTATCATTGTGCAAGCTAACCGGGTAGTCGACCGAAGATAAGCGACGAGGATAGTGTCAATAGTTTTCTTCGTTAAAATCGTCAGAATGTTGTAACGGGTAAACAACTGATAATAAAAAAGAAGCACAGCGACGACACTTGTGCCAACATTCCCTAGGTTTTCTTTTTTTTAGAATTCCTTCGAGTGATGTCAGGCAGAAAAAAAAATTTGCGAGTTCGTTTACATTATTATTTTTGTAATGGTTGAAAATTCAGTATATATTCATTGGATTAACCTGTATCGCTTCATTACCCTTTACGATGATGATTACTTATATCGTGCGACCGGCACGTGGAAGCCCTATCTTGTGTGTTTTGTAAACATGAAATACGGCTTTTTGATTTTGGCGTACGTGTATCGGGCACGTGTCTATATGTGCTGCGGGCCGCCTCGTCGACGAGGCGGATACCTCGCGCTGACGGAACATATGGCGCTTTAATAATTAAGGCCGACACCGACGCGCAGATGCGCTTCGCCGCGCCGATGTGGCTTTCGGTCGCGCGGTCCGCCCCATCAAATATTTAGAGATTATAAACTAGGCCCGATAGTGGACGCGTCAAACTCGCTGGTTCGGATTCCCTCCCACTCGCGCACCTTCCGCTGCACCGACGGAGCGGGCCAACCGAGTTTGCATGCGCTAGCCTGTTCGACGCTAAAAGTAGCTTTAGAACCACTTATAAGCCGCACATAAATCGGCAACGAGATCGACGATTTTTTTTTAATAAACGAGTAGTTTACGGTAATATATATTTGAAATCAAAAAAAAATTACAAAGGGGCAAGACGATGCACGCAGAAAAAAAATTTATTAGATGGCCACCGTTTATTTGGTTTAAGTAAAATATTTATTTTAATTAAGTAAATAGTTACGTAAATGAAATAAATATTTGTTTAAATCAAATAAGTATTTATTTAAATCAAATAAATATTTTACTTAAACCAAATAAACGGTGGCCGTCAAATAAATAATATTTCTGGGTGTGAGCATCGTCCCGTCATCGACTCTCGGGTGGTCGATGGCCTAACTCGCCGAAAATCGAGCCACAACGTATTCATAAATCGACCGAAGCCGACCGATCTCGCCGTTGGCGTATCGGATAATATCTATCGGTACTCACGCGCCCGATCGCAAATTATACGGAAGCGCACCTCGAGCGCGGCATTAGACGATTTATTTCAACCCCCTCTTCCTGGCGATACTTTCGCGGCCCTTGTCGATCGCTCGCCCTACACTGTACGCGGTTCGCCGACGGCGATCCATCGGCAAATCGGCGAGGGCAGCGTACGCGCGGTTCTGCACACCGAACGTGCGGAATGAAAATAAGACGAACAGAAAGGGGGGATTAAAAGATACGGCTCAGAAGAGCCTCGAAGTTGGACGGAGGAGGGTTGGGTGTATCGATGAGGGGTGCGGAGTGTCGGTAAGCAGGCATGCTCCGGCGCATCCCTATAATTTTAAGTGTACGCGAAATCGGCGTCGAGAGCGTCCACCGACGCACATTCACGCGGCACTCACACGCGGAAGGAACGGTCGTAATTACTCGCGAAGAGAATGGAAGATCGCGGCTCGACTCGAGGACGGTGGTAACTCCTCGCCGAGCGTTTAAGAGATCGCGGGCGAGTCGCCAAGTACGGCAATTTGGCGGGTAATGAAATTTATTAGTTCGAGGGAGAGAAGATGCCGGTGAGAGCCCGGCTGAGAGGATGGACGCGGAATTGAGAGGACGAAAGGGGGAGATGAGCAAGAATTCGCGGCCCACCGAGAACCGGCGGCAGGTGCGCTCGATTTCTGAAAGAGCTCCGAGTGGTCTGACAAATCGTGACATCTCGGAACGCAGTCTCCTCGTTCCACCTCGCATCTCCTCTCCCCCTTCCCCCTCCCCCCTTCCGCCCTCCTTTCAGCCCGCCCCGTTCGAATCGTATTAGAGAGAACTTTTATTTTACTTCCTCGAATCTCATTCGCTATAAAGCGGAGACACTTCTACGTGCAAGCGTATAAAGGGAAAGCCGCCGGTATAACAGCAGTCCCATCCTGCAGCAGGTGCATGTGACGCCTGCCAAAAGAGGAATCAAGATCGGCGGCGAAACGTCTCATAGGGCGTCTCTAATGCGTTTGCCAAGAGAATGACAATCGGGAATCGGAGCGCGGAATATTAATGGGACTGAACGGGAATTCTTGTTTTTTGTTTTTTATTGCTGATCAAACAAGCCGGAGCAATGTGTCTTTTCTCGTCTGCATCGAGGGGACATAAAGTGGGTTGGGTTCATTTTAATACCGGTTGGGTTGATTTCAAAGAATCGAAGTGGGACGTCAAGATTAGTTTGGACTCATCTTGTTACGTACCTTAAGACGAAATGGTTCACTCCAATTTCATCGTTTCATCTGGTCTACATAAGTTTATAGCGCCATTTATAGATATTTATTAAGTATTAAAAAATGGATAGCTGGTATTACACGAAGGCGAACGGAAAAATCTACTTTTTTTGCAGATGTTAATAATGGTCAATTTTTAATAATCCTGCGTCGTAAATTTTGCGTATTAGTCGACATTGCATAACATTGCTCAGATATTAAGATTCTCCCAATAAAAAATAATTTTGCAAAATCGGAATACGAAATTTCGTAAAAATAACTTTGTTAAATAACTGCCAAACTCGTTTGTTCAGTCTCGAATATCCAAACCTGTCCTTTATGTCCCGTGTCATTAACAATTTTAGTTTGTAATTTTATTCGTAAAACTAGAACCGGTTCGTTGCGACCAGATAATTAACAAATAAAAAATTGTGGACGCTTGTGGACAATAAATGGTTTCAAAAAGCACAAACTCTTTTTACTATGTACTGTTGAATACATGAGACTATACACGGTATTTTTTTTTCTTTCAACTTTGCACTTTGAGGCGTTTCGACGCGTCACCTCGATGGAGAGACGGATCTGGTCTGCTCGAGGGGAGGAACGAGATCGAGGGAGTACAAGAGTGTGTGTTGTGTGTGGTACGGATGTCAAGCGCAGGAGTAACGGGAGGATTAGCTGATTGGCGTCGACGAGGCCATCTGCTGCTAGGAGCGTTCGTGTCCTGCTATGGTTGACGAGATACGCGGGAGGAGCGAGGATAGAGATTGAGAGAGATGCTGCGTGAGAGAACCCCTCGGCGAAATACGCGAGCGGATTAGACCAACATCGGCGGCGCACCGGCAGCGTATCCTTCGAAAGCCATTCGCACCGACTACATCAGGCTCTTGGTCCACCGCTGATGCTGGCTCTGGTGCTGCTCGAACTGTCGGGAGCACGAGATAAACACGCGTGTCGAGTCTCGACGTTCAACTCGAACGACCGGGACAGCTGACGCAATCGGACTTATTGCTCCCCCGTGGACGTCGTCCTCCAGGACGAGCCCATCTCGAGATTTACACGGGAAAGGAGGACGCGTCCGCGGTGCGGAGAGCCCAAGGAATTCTCCCTGGGAACTCGAATGGAATTTCGAAAACGAATGAGATAATACAATTTTCAGGATTTTACAATAAACCGTTATTTCGAAATCCACTTTTGGAGAAAAAAAAATTGCTTTGGAAAATCATCATCCGAACGAGGTCCGAAGAGAATGTGGAGAAGATCCTTTGGAAATCCGCAGGGGCAGTTGGACGGCAATCGAGATTATTAGTCCCGCGGGTACCTTTCTGGCTTCGAAGGGAGCCCGCACAGTGTGTTCGTTTCTGTATTTCTCTCTTCGCCATCCACGACTTTCACCTCTTCACGGCGGAAACGGAGAAATCATAAGGGCGTGATCCAACGGCGAAGTCCCTCGGGCAACGGGAACGAGAATCTTCGCGCTGCATGCTTCGACGCTGATGGAACCGGCTAGGGACCATACGGGGAAATAACGAGGTGTATATGCTCGGCTCCGTACCACGGAATCGATAAATCGGTAACTGGATGTTTCGAGAATTTTTTTTTTTGCGTTTGGGCAGTAGCTGATAATTAATGGAAAGTGAGTTGATAATAATTACTTCGATAATTTGAAATAAAAAGAAAATGACTATGTTGAAATTTTGTATCGCAAAATAGGATTAATATGTGGGCGGTTCTACTCAACTTTTCACTTTGATATGTCACTATCATTTGAATTCGTATTTTAATAAGTTTCTTTTTCGTCGTCTCAACCCCGTCAAATATCAGGAGCGTTATTTTTTGTTGTTGCTATTGTTTTTTTGTATTCGAGGAAAAACTGATAATTAATGGACTGTGAGTTGATAATAATTATTTCGATAATTTCAAATAAAAACAAAATGACTCTATGTTGAAATTTTGTATCGCAAAATAGGGTTAATATGTGGGCGGTTCTACTCGATTTTTCACGTTGACATGTCACTGTGAATTCGTATTTGAATATTAGTTTTTTAATTTCGTCGTCTCGACCCCGTAAAAATATTGGGAGGATTATTTTTCCGTTACTGTTATTTTTTGTTTCAGTAACTGCTAATAATTGATGAACAGTGAGTTCATAATAATTATTTCGATAATTTCAACAAAAAGGAAAATGACTCTATGTTGAAATTTTGTATCGCAAAATAGGATTAATATGTGGGCGGTTCTACTCGACTTTTCACTTTGATATGTCACTGTGATTTGAATTCGTATTTCAATATTAGTTTTTTTTTGTTTTTATTTCGTCGTCTCGACCCCGTCAAATATTGGGAGGGTTAAGCTGTTTGGGACCATACGGTGCGCCACTGGGAATTTCCTTGGTTAGGTACGAGACTGTGTGACGTTCGATAGGTTTTTCGGACATCTGGCGCGCACTCGAAAAACTTTTACCGATGCTACATGCAAGCCAGACGACAACGACGACGAGGAGCACGAGGTTGAACCCCCGCGTGTGGATGTCCACGAGCTGTGGCACCCCTATCGACGCATATGCTTCGCAGATACTCACGAGAGACACGGGTCAGAGAGAGAGAGAGAGAGACAGAGAGGCGAAAATAAAAGAGGATCGTCGCCGGGGGTTCCCCGAGGTAGACGATTGCGGGCTTCCCCGCATTATATTGCGAGCGCCAAATGGGCGGCGGCTCGCAGGGCCCTTTTGCGGCTGTTGCGGGATCTTCCCGGTCGCACGGACTTTTCTTACTACTGTAAAAACTAATGGGACTACGAGAACTATTCTGGAACCTCATAGTTGACTCCGAGAGTCCGACACGGTAAAAAAAATTAAAGATTTAATCCACTCTTCTTTTTTTTGTTAATTGCAAAGTTAACAATAATTGTTATTAATTGTCAAACAAACAATAATTTTCGTTAATTGTCAAACAAACAACAATTTTGTTAATTGTCAAACAAACAACAATTTTGTTAATTGTCAAATTAACAATAATTTTGTCAATTGTCAAATAAATAATCATTTTTGATAACCGTAAGCTTAACAATTGTTCATTAACATTGACTCTTGTCAGTGTTAATGACCAATTGTTAAGTTCAATAATTGTTAAGTGGTAATTGTTGTAAGAAATCGCTAGTGTATCTTCGTGAATGAAAAATGTCAGACTTAAATGTCTTAAATGTAAAAAAAAGTGTTGACTGCGCACAGTCAATTGCTCTTCGACATCGGACACGAATGGCAAGTACCAAATGAGCAGTCCCGGCATCGCTAATAAAAGGGCTGCTAGTGCTCAGCAAAAAGGGGGGATTCGCCACTGTGCGGTGTATGTATACTATAGCAGAATGGATGTGATAAGGGGGAGTAATTGATCGAACAGATGTCCAAGCGGCACCAGCCTTCGTTCCTGCCGATTCTTCCCGAGCGTGTCTGCCGCACGACACAGTGTCCCTAATCGCATTACTCGAGCTTGAAAGCTCACTTCCAGCTTTCAATTTCTCGAATTTTGACTATTTTTTTCATATCTTTTTTTTCGTCTCTCCAACACTCGAAAGTGAATTTAGGCGTCTAGATGGGGTTGTCGAATCGAGCAGCGACAGGCATGAGGGCTGGCGTGTAACGAAGCCACGTGTGGCGAGAAGGCGAGTGATCGTTACCGAAAAAAAAGAAAAAAAAAGAAAATTCGTCCCGGAAAGGAGTGAGATAGGGCGGTTGAGGCGAGCGTACCGAAACTCGCCGGAGTCAAATAGCGAAGGGGGTCGTTTCGGCGTTCCGTGGCAAAATAAGTCGGCCCACGTGTCTCGGACACGGGGTGAACGACTCGGCCGTAACGCCCCCGTGTGTTACATCCAGAGAGGGAACCCGCACCGTTGAACTACGTAAATATAGAACGTCATCCCGCGTTGCGCTTGCGGAACGTTCAACACACACATGATACCATAAGGCCCGCCGAGCACAGGCTCCCGTCAGCGATGAATGCGTCTGCCGGAATTACTCAATTTTCCGGTCTCCCGGATAAACCTCCCTTTCGTTCCTACTTTCTTAGCTTAATTCTCCCGACGACGCATTAACGATCGTCTATTCGTGTAATGCCTGCGCGGTGCTCGTGGAATTCTCCGAGTGTTCGAGAAAATAAAAAAAAATCCTCACACACACACGCAAATCGGAGGAAAAAAGTGAAAGGAGCATGCAAGAGAGTCGCGTACCTTAATGTTTCTCACTCGTGTTGACGCCGCCGCGGCTGCTGCTGTTGCCGGGTCTGCTCTGGCGATGTCTTTAAGTTCCTGTGAGAAAGTGTCGATGAAAAAAAAACCGTGGGTGGCTCGCGGCGAGGCGGCCGAGCTGCTGCTCCTGGAACAGAAAAGAAAAGAGAATAAAAATTATAGCAAAGTGCCGGCTCAAGTCTGGGAGAAAGATGGGGAGAAAGACTCTCGAACACTCGAGATGAACCGAGGGCACTTCACGACGTAATGCAGCACTCGTTCATGACTCTCGTGGCTTTTTTGCTGCTAAAAATCAGTGCCTCGGAACAGTGTACTGTGTATCACAGCGAAACACATGTTCAGTGTTACGGCCCTCGGGCCGTATCTCGGTACTTGATAAGTCCCAGTAACTATAACGACCATTGCTTCGAGCGAGATTTAATTACATCCAATAATAATAATAATAATAATAATAATAATAATAATAATAATATGCACATATACGAATACAAAGATTCAAGGTGCAAGGGATTCCAAAATTAAATAAAAAATTAAAATTAACATACAGGACAGGTTACAAACTAATGCTTTCATACACATTATAAGGTGACAATGCCATTTACAATTCGCGAACAGGTACGACCAGTTGTCGTTTTAGTGTTTAGCATTTCTGGTCTTAACATGAAGCATTTCGACCGGTAGAAAAATAGTACTGTAAGGCTTTGCAAATCATTCGCGTTTAAAATGCGCATAGTATTTTCCTCCTCCCCTAACTCAGGGAGAAACTTTTGCTGGAGGTAGTGACTTCTAAACGCACTACATACAACGCATACATGGTACAATTCAACAAGATATGTTGGAAGCTCTTATTTTCATTGCGGTTACAAATCATGCAGATCCGAGACTGGTTAATCTGATGCAACGCCCTGTTTATTATAAGTCTGCGGGTATGCTTTCATGCAAGTCATATTTGTGCCTTTGTTCTGACGCATACAATAGGAGATCTGACTGGGTGGAAGGTGAGGAAGTCATCGGGCATCGTTCTGTGCAGCTGGAATAGCATTGAAGTTGCACCACTATATTTTTCTAAGTCCTTTGCTTTAAAACAAGACCTTACCGCAGTCAAGACCTCCTCCCTTTTGCTCGGCCAAAGACGACTCGAAAGATCAGCCCAGAGATCAACTTACTCGCTTACTCCAGTGCTTCTTTCAACTGGCTCACCCGAATAATAATAATAATAATAATAATAATAATAATAATAATAATAATAATAATAATAATAATAATAATAAATATGTTTTAAATATATAAAATGAAAATATATGCAATATATGTCAGATATATTATTGCGTATATTTTCCTATTTTCCATGTCTTCTGTCACAACAATTTTCAATGGAAAATTTGTCACAATGCGAGTTCCATGCCGTTTGTGTTTCACTTCGGTAATAAATCATTGTACCCCAGCAAACAACAAATATTTCATTATAGTTTCCAACAATGCAATCAGTATGCTTAATTACACACAGTGGGAGCAGTGTTGGAGTTGTTACTCACGCCGGTCAGCAAACCGCCCCGAAGCCGAAGAGCGGGCACAGCAGCGGCATTATTATACCATACGTTGGAGACCTCGGAGATGAATGGAACTTTTCGATCCGATGCTTCGTACGGTGCAATTGCCGGGCAGACGTGGGTAGACACGTCGCTGCGCGGGGGAACGCGGTACGTCGCGGGTAAACACCGTAGGTACAACGGCGCGATAATTACCGACGTTTATCTGCCGAAGTGCGACGTGTGTGTCCGTGGGTGAGCGGCCAGAACAATCGGTCCTTTCCACGATGCGCTGGTCTCTCTCGCCGGTTCTCGTCGCCTAAAACTTTCCCAATTAGTCGGAAGCCTCGCCGCGGCGAGCGTGACTGGCCCGGGCCCTCTGGACTGCTCCGCGCTCGATCGACGCCCGACCAGATGGTCGACACGCGGAAAACCACCCGCAGCGAAGCCAGAACACACGAGAACGGGGGACGAGGGAAACGCACCGCTAACAGGAGGTCGATTTAACAGCCTTTTACAACAGTACAAATCGACGGGATTTACTCCGGTCGATCCATTATTTAACGAGCAATACGAGTCGTGAAACCTTCGCCAATCGTTGCTGCAACGGGCAACAGAACAACGGATCAATAAACTCAGAAGTCACTTGGGATTTTCCTCGGGGAATCTTTTTTTTCTTGCCTGCGAGAGGGAAGAGGGAAAAAGTGAGGAGGGCGATGACGTCGGAGTGAATCGGAGGGAACAAAGGGTTCTCCTGTTCCGTCCGGGGGATGGGAGCCAGCCCCCGTTTCTTTCGAGTCGGGGCAGATGGGAAATCTCAGTGGCGGAATTCCCGGGACGGCGCGGAGGGGGAGTGAGAATAGAGAGTCGCGAGGAAAACGCAAGGCGCCGGGATATTTGGAGTGCAACTCTATACTCCTCTCTGCAGCTCCGGATCCTTGGCTACGCGACCGATGCTGCGCCGATCGCTCAACAGAGACTCCTTTCATCACATTGGCTGCTGGTCCCTCTTTCCGAGGACTCTCTCTCTCTCCAGTGGAGAGGAAAATAATACCAGGGAAGACAAAAGATCTGCAGCCCTTGAAGTGCACATAGGTTCATTTTGACCTCATTATCGTACAGTAAAATAGCCCAAAAAAATGCCAAGATTTTTTTTGTCCTGAAAGTGCATGGTTAACCGCTTAGGGCCAATTTGGCCCTAGGTGCAGTTCAAGATCGGCTGCAGAAGTTCACTCGAAGGATTAAATACGGCTAAGAATAAGGAAAATAATACCAGGGAAGACAAAAGATCTGCAGCTCTTGCAGTGCACACGGGTTCATTTTGACCTCATTATCATACAATAGAATAGCCCAAAAAATGCCAAGACTTTTTTTTTCTCCAAAAAGTGCATGGTTAATCGCTTAGGGCCAATTTGGCCCTAGGTGCACTTCAAGATCCGCTGCAGAAGTTCACTCGAAGGATCAAATACGGCGAAGAATTTGGTAATCTTTAACGCGAGGAGTTCGTCCGGATTTATTGCTCAACTCATTAAGGCAACAGATTTATCGGTTCCACGTCATTGGCTCTATTGGTTCTTCGGATTCGTGCAATATTGCCACAGCTGTGTTGGCCTGAAACCCGAGAGCTAACTCATCGATCTTCACATTCGGTGGCTTCCAAAAAAAATGACACACGCCCTGTTGTTATTTGCGCCGATCGGAGGCGGAAGAGTAATCTCGCGGTTCGTTAACCTGCTTAAAGTCTCGAGCGGCTTCGCGCGATACGCGAGGCGATGATCGTTGCAACAACAACGAGCGAGCGAGGTGAGTTTGAACTCGTGGTTGTTTCGACAGCTGAGGTAATTCTTATTCGGCTCTCGTGAATTATTGATGCGTCATCGAAGTTCCAGGCGTCGGAGACGATAACACGATGGAAACTAACTCGACTCACTTCTCCGGTCACTATCTTGACCTCCTTTATCTATTGTACCGAGGGACTCTCGCCAGAAGAAAAAGATTCGGTTTGCGATGACTAGCTTTTCCACGAGCGAAGAAAAAGCGACGGACGGCTCGCTCGGCGGCTCGCGCTATTGTTTCAGCTGTCCGACCGAGCGATTACTCTTCGCTCGCTCGCGCTCCCGATGTTGACCCAGACCATACGCCGAACACGTCGCCCCATGCGTCAACCTCAAATTTTTTATATTTTTTTTCGACGAATCGTCTCAACTTGTGTTGCCGCTACGTCGAATCGATTATTTTGCTCGGAGGCTGCACGTATATGTAGGATTTTGAAAAATATGGCTTTCTCAAAAACAATTCATTGTCATAATAAGAAAACTGCGCGCGAGATGATAATTGAGCGCTTGAAACGAAAAAAATCGATATCGAGTATTTTTGGGCCTAGAATACGATAAACACCTGGATTTTCCTGATATTCCGTTGGGCAGAGGAAAAATCGGAAAAATCTTGATTTTCGCAAAATCGATTGAAAAAAAAGAGAGTTTGTCCGACGTATTTTTTTCTGCCGATCGCGAACCGCGAAACCGTAATTTCTTATTATCATAATTACTCTCCGAGCTTAAACAAATGCGTTCCGGTGGCGAAAAAAAATTTATATCTGTTTATCTCGTTTTACGGCGATTTTTAGTAAAATATTGTTTCGTTTGGCTGATGACACTATTTGAGCAAAAGCTCGCGAGATGCGGAGGAAGAGGAAGACAAAAAAATACGGAAAGAAAACAAACAGTGCAATCGCACCGAGTAATCCGCCGACGGTGGGTTTTCGCCGGCGGAGTCGGCGGTGCAGTGCGGCGGGCATGCATCTTGTGAATTCCCAGCGATAAGAGTGGATTACAAATGCGATTAATAGATCCTGAAGGGAGATACGATAGTCGATCGCTTATCGACGATTCGCACTCAGCCGGGTCCGAGTGCGCCAGCACCGGGCGGTTCGACTCGTCGCCAAAGCCGCAATTCGCCCGATTTTCCCCGGCGCGGTAATGCAATGCGTGCGTCAGCGGGATATCGCACGAATCCGGAATACCGTCGTTTAAATTGAAAGCTTTTTTGCATAGCGATACGCATGCAAACGATCCACGGAAGCTCTTTGCTAATTCATTTCGCTCGTTCCGAGTCGCCGAACGTGTGTTCGTTCCCGGCTGCGCGCGGCAGCCTCGACCGCCCTCGTTATTCAAATAATTACGTGCACTGGAAATTACGATTTGGCAATCAGCGTACGAAAAAAAATAAATAAAGAAAAAGCAAATAAAAAAAGGAAGCGGTATCGATACGTGATTCGAATAACGGCGCATGGCGGAGGATGCTGCGAATATGCAACTCGTTCGATCTCTGCGTGCCGTGTTCCGTGGAACCGGTTACGGCACTAATGCGAATTTAACCAATTCGGACCGGCCGCGAGACCGGCCGATCGAGCGAATTTATAGCTCGAACAGCATCGGTCAGCAAAGTACCAAAGTATAGTTCGTAGTTTAACGAGGATTTCGTAAAACAGTCGCGAACCACCGCGGCAATGCGGCTGATCTATTTGGCACACACTCGATAACCGGATGTACATATTTGTCGGGTGTTTGCTAATTAAGGAGGCTCGAACGAGTAACTGGAAAAAAAAAACGACGGCTAAATGAGAAAAAATTCGTAATGCGTAAATCGACGATAGCGGATGGCAAGACGTTGGGAATTCCTCTCCCACCTTTGAGTTCCGATCCGTCGATCATAACGCCGGAGAACAGATTGCAAGCCGATGGCTCGCGTGTGTGTGTGTGTTCAGGGCCGTTGAGTCAACGAGGTCGATCGGGCTATTATAACTTTTTTTCTGTCTTTTCATTGAAAGAAAGGAACACACGAGGAAGCACTCGGCGCGATGTTCGCATCGCGCGCACGATTCTAATAATAAAGTGTTGCTCTCTTCCTCGAAAACGGAAGTCGTCCGACAGCTGATATTCCGGGTGCAGCTCGAGCTGCAACGCAACGAGCGGAGCCGAGGAGCTTCTGTCTTCCACCGATGCAGTTTGTACACCGTTATGCGCCGCTGCAACCGATGCTACTGGCAAACCCCCTCGCAACGTGATTTACGTTAATAGGCAGCACGCGACCGCGGGTAAACGCGTTTCTTCTTCATCATCATCTTCTCCTTCCTCCTTCACTCAGTTCCTTTCAATCGTTTGCCTCCGAATCCTCTCCCGTGCGCGACGCTGCTCAACCGAACGCATACTGGACACTACGCGATTCCGAACGAAATGTGTGTTATGTAAAAGGGCGGAGGAATCGCTAGCGCACATGTGCGAGTGTGAAGTAGCAGAGGAAAAGATCGATGGGATATTGGTAAATGGTCTGAAAAAGGGGAAAGGATAGTCGGAAGGTCTAGAGCTGAGACGGAGAATAAATGATAGTTTAAAAGGGAAGCCAATCACACTGAGAAAAAATGACATAGTAAAAGCAACAAGACTGATTTTTTACCATAAAAAATAGTTCCCAGGCGAAACGTTTACATTTTATAGTTACGGCAATGACAAAACATCATGATTGCAACCATAATTATAGTTTAATCAATTGAATGTATACTATTGGAAAGTATCTATATAGACGTTCCCCCTGGAAACTATTCGCTATAGTAGGAAATACCATCCTTTTTCTCAGTGCACTGTGTTATGTGAGTATGTTTGGTAATTTGAGAAACTAGTGAGGAAGGAAAAAATATAAACGTAGATTGCCACGCTGGTTATTTTAAGTACGGACACGAGAAAAAAATAGAGCATATATATATATAAGGCATATATATATATATGCAAATAAGGCATATATATATATTTATGTACTATTAAGTGATCTCGATAGGGTAAAAGTGGGGAATACGACCCACCTCGATTAACACGTAAATCAATGATATATGGACCGGGCCATATTCCCCACTTTTACCCTACCTATAGAAGTTTCAAAGTTGTCAATACTTTTAAAGGGTTTATGTAAGGGAAAGGATATATAAACACCCATCAGTTTATTTCATATGAAATAAGTTTAGTTCATATGAAATAAACTAACTACTGCTAGGGTAAAAGTGGGAATATGGCCCGGTTAATATATCATTGATTTACGTGTTTATCGAAGTGGGCCATATTCACCACTTTTACCCTACACTACGAGATACCGCGGGACCGAAGCAGCGATTGGTACGGGAGGGGGAAAAAGAGAACCTGTTGCTCTTCTCTAATCGGACAGACGCGAAGTTCGAAACAAGTGCGGGTATTCGGTGCTCGAGATGCTCGAGGAATCGAGGTGCTCGAAACGGCACTTGGCGAAGCGGGAGGAACGGAGCGGAAAGACTTGAGACTTGACTCGCGGGAAAGATCATGGACTCTCGAGTGCGGAAAAAAATTTGTGGACGATTCGGGAGCAGGTGCAGGTCGACGAGTCCCGGCTTGAGGAACACGTCGTGGACCACCCGAGCCTTCCGATTAGGTGTCTAGACCAGCAATTAGCGTCTGCGAGGAGGATCGCGAGTGAGCTCTTATTTTTCTCGAGTCTCCCGACAGAGTCGCCGAGATTTTTCCCCGAAGATTGCCCACTCGAGGCGGGTCAGCCCCCTCGAGCCTCGAGAAGGCGAGGATTTGCAGTACTCGCGTACTCTCCGGGTAAAAGTGGACGGACGATTCTCGTGGACGATTCGAGGGGACTCCGAGTGGCCGATAACGCGAGTTTACACGATGGAATTTAATCTCCCGCCTCCTCTTGCGCTTCTGCGTAAAAAGTGTCGAGAGCCGACTATCTTATCTCGTTATAGTATATCCGACCGGGATCTTTTCGCGGGATTTCGCCGAGAAGCTGGCAGCTCGCTTGGGGCGAAAATATATAAATAACAATTGCCCGCCGTCCTATTATTCCGATCTACCTTACGGTAGATTTTTTTCTTCTTCACTCTATTGTATACGTTAATCCTCGTATCTTGTTCTTCCACCTTCCATCACGCTTCGCTCCCTCGTTAGTCCCGGGCGGAAGCCCCGACGATTTTCATGGATTTTTCGTACGAGCCACGGAGGTTGAAACACGGAGTTTGCCCGGCACGTTTTTGGTCCAGGTAAACTGGGCAAAAGTGTAAAAAAAAATTTTTTAAAAAACGTGGAACAAAGCATCCGAGGAATAATATTCAGCAAGCTTGTTTTCTCCACGGTTGAATAGCACCGGAGAGATGGTTCGGAGAGTCGGTAGTCGTGCCTGGAGGAACCGAAAAAGGAGTCGTGCACCTCCACGCTGCAGAGGCAAAAGGCTGTATGCACGGTGCCAGGATCGGCCTCCTTTTCCTCTCGTTTACCTCTACCTACTCTCTCCCCGTTAACGAACGTCGGGGCCCTCTGCTCCGTATCTAGATCTCTCAATTATTCCAATCTCGATCTCGAGGGTGGCGTCGGCGAGGAAGCTCTCTCGGGGCTCTCAGACACAACACCACGAGCTATATGCGCCCGGCTTGCTCCTCCTCGCTCCACCGCTCCAACTTCGAGATCTCCTCTCCGCTATACTCTACTCGACTTCCACACTCGTCCTCTCCCGACTACCTGTTTACCCGGAATAGCCGCAGGTACCTGAATAAGCGAGGCTCCGTACGCGCCGCTACGAGACCACAGAGTCAGATACGTCACGCGCCGCTCGGCTCCGACCCGGAAAATTATCTATCCTTCGCGTACGGATTCACTCTCGTCCCTCGGGCATTCCTTCGTTACCGTGACGCTATACATAGTTATTTTTACTCCCAAGGTCGCTGGAGGGAATCGTCAATTTTCCACGCTAATTTGATGGACAGGTGCCATCGCAAATATGATGGCCGTTTTTTCCCCTGCCAAAAATTCCCTGACTTTTCACTGACCAATTAAAAATTTTACATGAACAAACTTCTGACGACGTATATTTAAAAAAAATTATGATGCAAATGAAAATGCCTCATTTTTGTTATTCTATCCTATGTTTTATTATATTCTATGTTTATTCTGTTTTTTTTTATGTTCGGAATTTTTATTCGAGGCTTCCGTTTGTATACTTTTTATTTATTTATAGAAGGTTTGGCGATAATTTACTTTTTCTCTGACCAAACTTCTAACAACGTCTATTAAAAAAAAAATTAATTATTTAAATGAAAATGCCTAATTATTGTTATTCCATTCTATGTTTAATCCTGCTTTTTTAATGTTCGGAATTTTTATTGAAGGCTTCCTTTTATGCACTTTTTATTTATTTATAGAAGGTTTAACACCAATTTACTTTTTCTATTACCAATTTTGAAATTCCCTGACTTTTCTCGGTTTTCCCGGTTTTCCCGGACTGCGGTCACGATGTCAAATGCTTACGAAGAAATCGCCGCTCCAAAATGATGAAATTAATGAATTATTAAATGATTGTCCAACAAACAGACTGAAAGATTATGGCAGTTTGTCGATAACGAAAACTGTGTTAAATGCCCACACTTTTTCTGCCGTGTATTTATAAGTTTCAGAGTGGAACAGCGATCTCTCGGCACGACACGAAAAAAAACTCGATTGACCGGCCGAGTTACACGCACGAGACCATGTTCGACCTTCTGGCATACATATATTTTTTTTCTTCGTTTTATAATACGCGTGTCAATTATCGAAATGAGCGGAAGAATCCTCGCCGATAGCGATCCTTACTCGGAGCTGAGAAAGCAGCGAAACTTGTGGCTCGGCGGGTGGCGGAATGGGGGGGGAGATCAGCGAATCGATGTAGATCAAGGGAAAATCGATCGAACCGTCAGCAACAAGCGTCCTCGACGTTCGTCCTCGATGAGACGATCTCGTTGTACACGAATACAGATTCCGCCGAGAATCGAGAAGTTCCGATCAATCGTGCACGATCGAGCCACAGGACATTCCGCTACGCTTAACTCTACAAGAGCATCAGCGCTGTTTGATTCATGCGGAATTCGGTCAATTCTCCGACGTTTCAAAGGATTCGACGATCTTCGAACTCTATCGGCGATTCTGATTGACGGAGATGGGCGTTGCAAATGCTGTGTGCGATTCGAATCGTTTCCTCGACGGGCGCGCTGCGGAGCAGGTAAATTTTCTCGAGAGCCAGAGGCGAATCGAAGGGCCTCTAATAGCACTCGGGGCAAACCGGGGCAAAATGGACACTTCGGCCCCAATTCGCCCAATTTTGCCTCCTGCACTGCACAGCGAAAAACAGGTAGTGAGACTTCAGCAATCTTTATCTTGTCACGTTTTCGCGGAATAAATAACGCGTGTAATTTGGTTTTAGGACGGATATTATTAGTACGATCGCAGCTAAATTACTCGAGCACGAACTGTCAAACGTCTGTTCTCTCTGAAAGACTGGTCAAGACTGAGGTCATATGGTTAATCGATAATCTGTACGTTTGTCGTTCGTCATACCGAGCTATTCCGGTCATCCATGTAATGTGTCTCTCAGTCAATCTTCATCTCCATATTCGTTGCGATGTTGTCAATAAAACGCGGAGCGAGATTTCAGCAATCTTTATATACTAACTATTTCGATACTTGCTGTTCATTTATAATATGTGGAACATTTGTGTTAGACATTACTAATTTCAATTTCTCAATAGTGACAGCTGTTATACATAAATATTTAAAATTACAAAGATAAAGATAAGACAATTTTGTCGGCTATACTGAAAAAAAATTACACAGTAAAAAAAGTTTGTACTTTTCGCAACAACTTATTATCCACAAACGTCCACAATTTTTTATGTGTTGATTTTCTAGGTTTACAAACAAAAGTACAAAGTAAAATTGTCAATGATACGGGAAATAAAAGGACCGGTTCGTATATTCAAATTAGTAACTATTATTACCCCATTATTTTTACGTAAAAAAACGGAATTTCCCATTTCGATTTTACGAAATTGTTTTTTACTGTGTAATTATAATTTACCCAATGGAACATTTGGTATCAGAAACTGTCTTTATAGACGTTCCCACTGTTAACTATTCGTTATAGTAGGAAATATTATCCTTTTGCTTCCTCATAGAGGAAGCTTTTTTCTCAGTGTATCGGGTCAAAATGAGATACCGCAAACACACTGGAAAAAATCATTGGCAAAAGAGACTGAGATAAGATGAGATCTCCGGACACAATGAGCATTCGGGGCAAATCTGGCATTCGGGGCTGCCTGCTGACTCAGAGTAAATTGTAAGATACCATTTCATGTCATCGCGGTGAGAGGTTGAGACTTTTCTAGAAACCTCAAATTTATTATGACGAAATTAAATATTTCCCGTTAGGCCTTTGTTTCTTGGCTACCCCGTTTTGCCCCGTTGGTCCCGTACATCCGAAACTCCTGGCTGGCAAGCCAAGCATATGTTGACCAAGCACTCGACATTGTACTCGATAGCCTCTCTCCCTCCCCCCATCGACAGTGTTTCCCATGTTTTGGTCACACGGATTTACACGATGGAATCCGGAAATTTCTTAGGCACTCCTTAACACCAGATGGTTACCATGCCGTGTCTCGTTTATGCCTCGGTATAGATCGTGTAAATTGGCTGTGTGCCTCGATGTTCGAGCACTCCTTCGCCGTTGCGCAGGCCGACGGTGGACACGTTTCGAACAACCGACTTTAAGACATGCCCTCTTTGCGAGGAGTCGCCGCTTCGGAGTGCATACCAGGCGGCCACTTAGGTTTTTCTGGCCATAAACGAGAGACAATGCGTCGGGATGCGGGACGGTATGGAGGGGCACTTGGCGAGTTCATTTTTTTTCGGGAAAAACATCCACACGTGGCTCTAACACGTGGTCCGAAATGAACGTATCGCAAGTAGTGCTCGAGGAGAAAACGCATTGTTTTCTTTGCGCACTCGCCGGAGCTCCGAACGATTTCTCCTCCAGCAAGAATCACACTAAAGGATTTAATAGATACACTGAGAAAAAAAAATTGGTTGGATTAACCAAAAGTCGCGTTGACATAAGTTCAAAGCTGTTCTTCGTTTGGTACAAATTTTGCATAATAATGATTGCAAAATGTTATTAACAAACTCATCAAAAAATTAATTGGTTAACAAATTACCCAGCAACAAAACTTTTTTTTTAATGAAAATGATTCGTTTATTTTACTGAATACGTATGAATTTTTTCAGATCTTTAAGTAATCATTGATTTTCGGTCTATAAAAAAAAATAAAAATCAACGATTACTTAAATATCTGAAAAAATTCATACGTGTTCAGAAAAATAAACAAATCATTTTCATAAAAAAAAAGTTTTGTAGCCGGGAAATTTGTTAACCAATTAATTTTTTGATGAATTTGTTAATAACATTTTGCAATTATTATTATTATGCAAAATTAATCTTCTCAGTACCTTTAGTATACAT
>JAPYZD010001452.1:0-20855 GCA_030522725.1 Ichneumoninae sp. B BG-2022a
ACACACTAGCGATCCCTTTAAGTTAAATGGACTTAAGCTCCTATTATTCTAAGTCTTTAGACCCCCGTCCCCTCGATTCTTGACACGGCGGCGGCGGCGGCGAAATCTTTTTATATTATAGAGAGATATATATACATACGTACATAAATATATATATATAATCAAAATTAGCTTATTAATAAGTTATTAATAAGGTATTAACAAATTGTTAATAAATTATTAATGGTTTATTAATTTTGTTGATCAATAAACAAATATAAATACATGTATATACATTTTCTTTTTTTTTTAATCTTGCCTATAAATGTGCAGTAGCGTGAAGTTGGCCGTGTTTACGCAAAGTGTAAGTGTAAACACGACCCAAGCTCGAGCTCTCCACAGACGTACAAATATTTTGACATCGCTTTCGGCCGAGAAGTATTGCAGCGGGAATTTGTACCGATGCAAGAGACTAAGGTCTCAATCCGCAGGGAGATCGCGTACATAAACGCACGTGACGCTCGGGAGTAGAGGATACACATGTGCATGAGAAAAAAAACGAAGACAGCTGGGACAAACGTTCACCGAGTTGTGCACGTTAATGAACTCAATGAATCGCAATTGCGTCGAACAAACATGTGCTCTGTGTACCTTACCATTTGTGTGAGGCATTTGTTATAGGTATTCGGACAGCTGGGCATTGTCAAGAACGACAATGAATACAAAGTGGAGGTCAAATATTAATTAGGGTGAAGTCAAATATTAATTGGTGGTGAATATGGACTGGTAGGTGCATTGTTAATTTTCATGCTAATTTGGGTAAATATAAAATATAAATGAAAAAAATTGAAAAATACTCTATTGTAGATTGGTTTTTTTGGTGAAGCCAAATATCAATTGATGATGAATATAGACCGGTACATTCATCGCTGATTTTCGTGCTAATTAGGGCAGGCCATATTCAATATTTTTACCATAATCGATTAATCAAGAGGCTACAGCGTCTCGACGCCAAGTACTTAAAAAAAACCACATTAAAGCGACGTGCTGCCAAGTAATTAGACGTCAATATGTTATCATTTTATCCTAATCGATTCATTTTTGTTTGATTGAAAAGAAAATCATGTATTGTAGATTTTTTCATTTTTTCCGTTCTCACCGTTCTGCTGCACTCCGATGATCGAGCCGCTCGAGGACACCGCCATCAGGCTCAGGTTGTCCGCCAGTGCGGCCATACTGTATTCCTCGAGTTCGATGCATGTACTGTCCTCCCCTTCCGGTATAAGTTCAATACTGTGATTCAACGGCTCATCGCGGAAGAAGAAACGTCTCAAAAATTTCAGCACCTTCGGTTTGTCCTCCCTCGCTATAAACTGTATGTGATAGTCCATTCCGATGGTCTCGTTCTCGCCAACGGCGTCCGCCAACTGAAACCCGAGTTCATCAACGCAATGTTTATCATTTCAGCAATTATCTCGTACAGAGCGATTCAGAAACTATGCACTTTATTTTTTCGATCAAAATACTTGTATATAATGAGACATTAAAAAAATGTCTCGGGTACCATTTTGTCCCATTCCCGACATTTTTTCCTAAATTTCTTGATCTATACATTTCACCATTTTAGCTTGAACATTCGTTTAGCCGGTAGTTTCCATCCAGTTTGAATTTGTTGATACTAGAAATTTGTAAGCGCTGCAGCGATGTCGAGCCTGCGCTCTCGGAGTGAATCCTCCAGTCAATTGTCCAATTAATGTACATTGTAGGTTACCGGTTTGTGAGATGAAAAATTAACGCCAAACGCTTGCGTCTCACGTTTGGAAAGGTCCGGTTTCATTTGACAGTGCGCATGCGTTAGCAGCGCAAGACAACACCGATTAGCCTGTATATCAATTTTTGTGGAGACAAAGATGTCACGCTGTTGTTCGAGACTAACCTACGACATAATACGATACGTACAAAGTTCTATATATCCTGATTAGGTTTTATATTTTCCATTCGGGATTATATACATAGTGCACGCGCGCCTCGGTCATGTGACGACCTCTCGACGAGACGCGGTTTTCAATGAGCGAACCAAGTCCACACAGTTATCATCGAACTGTTTTTTCCCCCCTTCATTCGGAACAATGTGAATGTGGGTAACGGGAGCATGGAGACTCAAGTGAGTACACATTGCTCGAGGAAACTCGGCTCTTGCCTCTTCTGCACGCCAATACTATCTTTTCATTGTAGCGAGATTGTTATCTTGAAAATTTATGATTATTTTGCTGCTTTCAGCAATCCCTGTATTTTTGTTTCGTCATAGAGGAAAGTATGATGATGATTTTTATTTTTTTTTTGTTTCAAGTTCGGAGTTTCAGTGTCAGAGCCCACAACTTCCGATTTTCTGACATTTTGCAGGTTTTTTAAATCACTACGAACAACACTTGGTATTGATTTACGAAAAGAAAAATGATTGACTTCTCAAAACTTTATAAAATATTTTTATATTTTGACTTTGCAAGTAATAACCTTACTGACTCTACTGTTAAGGAATCTTGGGCTACCGAGAAATTTATTACATACTTTTAACAGAATGAAAGGAACAACACCAGGATTGAGTTTGATGAAAATCGGTGATTCGGTTTATATTCAATATTTTTGAAATTATCTACAATTATGTTGTTAAAAAAATGTTCAACCAATTTTAGTTGCGAAGGGTGCTTCGCGACTGAAGTCCACAAATGAGCAAGCAATATGCATATCAAATTTGAACCTTTTCAAATTTGATATGCATATCAATGTATAAGAATGTATAAAAAATGTATTAAAACAAAGTTATAACTTCTGCATTTATCTTTTAAATTAATAAAATACCTCTCACGAGAACCAAAAAAAAATACATATACATATATAAAATATATTTTGCATCTTTTTTCGGTCGAAATTATAGATCCGACTGAATATCGGAGCTACAATTCGAACCGTGTGTACCAGAGACGAGTGATTATGCCGCAATGTTAGAATCTCGTTTGCACTCATGAACTGCAATTGAGTTCATGTTCAATATTTTAGAGATGTCTAAAATTATATTGTGTACAAAAAGAAAAAAATCGTCGAATAAATAAAGGTTGAAATATAATTCGCGCGTTGCCTCGTCATCAGGCGTCATTCACATGAGCTACCTCTAAGAGGAAACTAAAATTGGTCAACTAATTTTTGTCCCAGAGGTTGCTTCGCGAATGAAGTCCAACAAATGAGCAAGCAATGTGCATATAACATTTGCAAAGTTATGAATTCAGCTCTTATGTTTCAAATAAATAAAGTACCTCGTACGAGAACCCAAACAAAACTTATAAAATCAGCTAAAAAAAAGGCGTATAATATAAAAAATATATTTTGCATATTTTTTCGTTCGAAATTATAAATTCGACTGACTGGCGGAGCTTCAATTCGAGCCGTGTGTACGAGAGACCAGTGATTATTCCGCAATGTTAGAATCTCGATTGCACTCGACACCATTGACAATGTATGTTATGTCAGGCGATCCCTTCCCAGGACAGTGTCTTTGGCGTTCCGTGTCTTACCACACGCGACGCGGAGGATACACTCGTCTCTCCCGACTAACAGTCGATCTACCGTGAGACTCTTAAAATTATATCCCAGAACGTATTTCGTCGACGGTACAATGAATGATACTCACAATAGGAAGTGCAGAAATGAAGATCTAAGCAAACAGTACGATCGGCACAGTTCAAACAAGGAAGAAATTCTTGGTAAATCATGTCGATCAAAATAAGCGCAAAACATTTTTCATTTGTATCATTATTCAGCTCAGCTTTATTTTTAGTTAATTTTTTTTCTGCAATTTTGATTTATTTTTATATTTATTTGTCATTGAATTATGATGGCATATTTATATTTTATTTTATTCCGCTAATTCCTTATCGTTATTATGTATACATCCGAGGGCTCCGGATTCTGTTCAACAATTTTCTTTTAATAAAATACCCCTTAATATTTTCTCACTCTTACCGAGTATCTCGTTATTTTTGGTGAATCCTTGGCGAATCCGATTATCGGCTCGTCGTGCCGACGGTCGTTGATCTTCGCCTTTTCCATTTTCTCGCAGATCGTACCCTGACTATTCATGATGGATCTAACAAACTTCGCACGATCAGCTCGAGTGTGAAGCTTTGTAATCGTCGTCGGCTCGTGCGAAAGAGGTAACCACTAGTAACGGCGACCGGCGCGTTTCGAGCGGTATTTATACCGGCAACGATTGACCGCGAAACGTCGCCACCGTGTTAAAACTCACTATAGGTATAGCGAACTCGGAACTCCCGAGAAAAAAAAGTAATACAAAAAAAAAATTATAAAAGATTGTAGAAAAAAGAAAACTGTGAGTGAGTGCTCGAGCGAATTTTCGTACTCGTATCTTCCGCTCGCGACCTTCCTCTCGTTGGTCTGTATAATCCCGGTTAAACTGAGCCACGATGTCCGAGTCTCGTGGCTCTTATAGGTACCCAGCGAGGTGAATCGGTTGGGGCAAACACAGGCTCCTTCTTCTGCCTCCAACGATCAACCCGCGGACCAGCGAACGACACTGCTCCTCGGGATCTCTCGGCCGAGCAAATGTATTCTCGAACCCCTTCTTACGCCGATCGCAAGGACGATTGAGCCTCGCGATAACTTATTGTTTCGATCTTGGCGGATACAAATCGTCTCAGTGTTCCCGTTTCGATGCAGTGTACCTTTCGATCCGCGATCGTTGCCTTCGTTCGGCGATGATAATCCTTTTGAGGATCCAAGAGAGAGAGTTCCGTTAACGAGCAAGGCGGGCAAGGATCTGCGAGCAATAAAACGTTTGCGGACGTCGAGGACATCATTATCATTTACCCTTTATTGGCGCGCCTGGAAAGCCTCTAGGCAATTTTCCGCCATCAGCCGAGAGCGCGCCGGCAGTAACCATAGATCATGTGATGCCGACGATCCTCGAGCGTTCGAGGATGCCGAAATAACACTCAATGTTGTTGATTCAAGGGAGGTCACAAGTTCCGAGCAGTTATTGTACTCGGGAATTGTAGAAGTTTGTCATGGTGTTTGAATTAATAGCAGCATTGGTAGAATGTACGTGAGATGATCGATCGAGAGCGCATGCGCGGACCTTGCCGCTCAAACAATAACCCCATTCGAGGATGTCGGAGTAACACTTAACATTGTGGGTTCAAGAGAGACCGCAAAATGGGAGTAATTATTTGACGCGAAAAATTGTTGTCTTGTTTAACGAGAATTGTAGAAGCTCGTTATTATGTTAGAGTTCATTTTCAGCGTTGAATGCACTTGAGAGGATCGATCGAGAGCGTATGCGTAGGACCGTGTCGCTCGAACAATAACCGCACTCGCGAATTTCGGAGTAACATTGTGGACTGAAGACAAAACGTACCCTCCGTGTAACAATTTTACTCGAGAAATAGTTGTCTTCTTATTTACGAAATAGTATAGAATTTTATTATAATATCAGAATTAACTTGCAACATTGAATATATGTGAGAGGATTGATCGAGAGCGCATGCGCAGTACCGTGACGCTCGAACAATAACCGATTCAATTCTCGCCCTTGGTCAGGACCACAAGGGATATAATCATCCGCGAACCTCCTCTCGCTCCCTATTCAATTCCTTCGCCCATCTATCTATCTCACGTTCCCGGTGCATTGATTAATAGACACCGTGATTACAATACCGTGACATCCATATCAAATCATTCAAGGACTACCCGATGCATACGTACGCCGGTTGTACGTTTCTGTAGTTGCCAAGTGTGAAATTAATAACAGTCCGAGGAATCATGCATACACAGTTTTCCTCGTGTCGGCCGTTCGAGTGTAGCTTATTGAATAATCGATGTTAATAATGAAACAACGAAGAAGAAGAGGCGGAAGAGAATAAGAATAAAACATCGAAACAAAGAACGACTTGCATGCTGCTCCGGTTCTTACCGCTCTCACGGAGGTGTGAAGAAGCGACTAATGGAGTAATAGCTATTTACGTCTGATGCCGTGATAATGCCGGTTGACATGGCCGTGGCTTTTTTTTGTTAATCAGCGGATATGAAAGGTTCGTCCAATAGATGCCATTACATATTGGTGTTAATTATATTCTCCCTAGTGCAATATAATAGCTTACATTGTCAGTATCGTAATGTTAAGATCTTAATGTTGCTATAGGTATAATCACTGTGTCGAGAATAGATGAATAGTTGAACAGCGAGGCGCGCCCAAGCAAATCCATTTTGCTGTGGAAATAAGCCGTACAGCAGGTGGCCGTGGAACGAAGTGACGTCCGATATGGCTACTAAGGTATAAGTATATATATATATATATAGGTACCTGTATATGAGTATATATATATACAGAGTGTATCTTATCATGGTTCGCGATCTGACGGCCGTCGAAGTCCGTCTCTCTCGGTCTCCGTGCCACCTCTCGAACGCTTATTACAATATGTAATACGGAAGAAACAGAAAACGAGATTGAATCCGGTCGTTTTGGCAGAGACCAGAGTCGCCCGGTGCCGTGTTACGTTCACTCGGTTCGCAGTCGAGCCTAGCAGGTTCAAGGCTTCCCGGATACTTGTTTTTACCGATACTGTAGCTTATTTCGGTCTTATATGGAAGCTGCGAGATTGTTTCGAGACCTTGCGGAGCCAGGATAAGTACCCGAGCGCTTTCGCCGGTAGGGAAACTGTAGCGAACGCTGAACGGCGGAATGGCATGAACGACGGTCTTAAGGCGATGTAAAACATCTTCGCGCGACCGGCAATCGGTCGGTAACAAATTCAATTGTTTCGATACATTACGGAGCCAAGATAAGTACCCAAGTGCGTTCACCGGTAGCACGGACTGTAGAGACCGCTGAACACCGGAAGATCGTGAGCGACCGTCTTAAGGTAGTACTTGCGGACAGCCTGTGCCCACGTGAGTTCGGAGAGAATTGAGAGAGGAATTGCGAACACTTCTCGATAAGATAAAAATCTGAAAAAATCAACCGTATGGAAGGTACTGAAAAGATTGATTTTGCATAATAATAATTCCAAAATGTTATTAACAAATTAACGAAAAAAAAATTCCCAAGACATCATCCGGCAAGCTAACTTTTAGAAAAAATGAAAACGATTTGTTAATTTTTGTGAATAGGTATGGATTTTTTCACAATTTCATGTAATCTTTTAAAATTACGTTTTTAGCTAATAATAAAACGTAATTTTCAAAAATTACACAAAATTCTGAAAAAATTCATACGCATTCAAAAAAATTAACAAATTGTTTTTATATGAACAAAAAATTTTTAAAAGTCGTATTGCCGGCGGATTTGTTGAACATTTTTTTTATCCTTAATTTGTTAATAACATTTTGGAATTATAATTATGCGAAATCAATGTTTCAGCACCTTCCACATGCTTGATTTTTTTCAGATTTTTATCCCATCGAGACGTGTTCACAATTTTCTCTCAATTCTCTCTGAACTCTCGTGAGCTTAGGCTGTCCGCTAGTACTACCTTAAGGTGATGTATAATACTGCCGCCAGCAACAAAACTGTACTGTATGCCGTTTTGAAATCGCAGACCGCCGAGGAAAAAGAAAATTGTCTTTCCCTAGGGAATCGACAGCCGCATGGAATAGTATATTATGCCACAAGGGAGGAAAGTGCGTGTTTTCACCGAGTGTGAAGTTTGATGCTCTGGCGAAGCGAGGGCAGAAATTCACACGCGGTGAAAATGCACTTCCTCCCTTGTCGCATACGATATTTTTTTCCCGACTTTATTAAAATAACCACATTTCTTGCGTTGCAAAATCGTGATATTCGCCAATGACCATTATAATATAATAGCTCTATTACTCCCCGGAAGTAATAAAGCTTGCAGAGGGAGTAATGAGCCCTATTACTCCCTAGGGAGTAATGAAACTGTGCTGCGCATGCGCATAGGTTATAATGATCATCGGTCAATAATGGGCTATTTTCCGCTCGTATTGGACGCAAGGAATGTGGTTATTTCAGCGCGGTCGGGAAAAAATACTATTTTCGTTTTCCTCGGTGGTTGGTGATCTCAAAACGGCATGCAGTACAGTTTTTGTTACCAACTGAACGCGGGGTAGGTGGGCGGGGGGTTATACTACATCACCTTAAGGCGATAAAACGTCCTCGCTCGAACGGCGCTCGGTCGGTAACAAGATCTGTAATACATTTTCTTTCAATGGCGCAAAACCCTTTCGACGAAAGCATCATATTTCGCGATTGGACTGAATAAATATGTGATAAAAATGGATTACAGTTTTCGTTGCCGACAAGAACTAGGTTCGGAATCCCGTCTTTCCGACCTTTAGCAGAAAATATCCCAATTCTGTCGCAGTTAAGTTTCATCCACCGTAAACCGAGTCATCATTATTTCGTATACCCTTATACCGCGCACAAATAAATGTCGATGTTTGAGAATCAAAAGAACGCAACAATTTGTATTATGCACTTTAACCTCGAAGTTGCGCCATTTTTGGCCCCCACCCGTCGATGCATAGTGTTCAAAGGGATACACGCGTGGACGTAAATAGATGTCCGCAGCTCAGCATCTTCTCGGAAACCTTGAATGGGATACACGACGATGCTGAATCGACGCGGCATTCACAGTCTAAGTATATGGTGTTAGAGGCTTGAAGAGGAGACGACTATATTCGTAAAACATATGCAGCTTTATTGCAGAGACAGTCAACGGTCCCCGCGCATGTCCTCTCCTGGACATTTAAATGAATGCTTTGATATCACACTTTGCAATTTGTATTTTGATCACGATTTTACGAGAGACAGGTTTATACCATATCTAAATATATGAATCACCCGCCTACTGCCTGATCTAAATGGACGATATAAAAAAAATGTAATGTATGTAACGCCATTTTAATTATATGTTATAAATTATATTTATATATAACTAATTATGTAATATATAATATAATTGTATAATAAAATTAATTATATTTCATTGTATTTCGATCAAGACTTCACGAGAGATAGATCGAGACTATACCTAAATATATCGATCACTCGCCCACTTCCTGGTCCACATTTACTATACAAAGAAAATAAAATAAAAAATTTATGTAACGCCATTTTAATTGGCATCGAAAAACGCTTCGCCGCCGGTACCCTCGAAGGCCACAACGTAAGTGAATGTGGCGAGTCGCCAAGGTGTAAAAATCTCAAATCACATAATCGATCCGGCTTCGAGTCGGGTCTCACGAGTGCGATCGAAGAAATTTCCTCGCGACGAAGACGTATCGGATATAGAATAGGCAGTGCACTGTGTGATTTGCATACGAAAGAGCCGAACCTCCCGCACGTTCAACACTGTACGACACACGATCGAGCGACTAAAATAACAAGGGCGTATCCACCATGCCGTTTACGGACTTAATACGCTCTCGAGATTCTACTCAAGCGATCATACGTGCCCATGAATATTCGTCGTGCGTTGAATGCATCTGCGGAGGAGTCGCAGTAACAGCGGCGCAATGCAGATGAAAACCTGAAAGTCGAGAGTCGCGTGCGCACGCATAATTCGAGATTACATCTTCGCCCTTGAGGAGCTCGCACCCGTGGCCAAGTAAGGTAAAAGTACCAATGGACGGTCTAGAGCATCACCAGATTCCAGCAGTTATTAATTGTCTACTATAATATATTTTTATTACGGAATTATAATATTTTTTAATTACGGACGAAAATAAGAAGAGCGTCCAAAAGTACCAGTTTTCGGACGCGATTTTTTCGGCACATCCCGATCTTTCGGACAATCATAGATTTCGAGAATTCTGATGTATGAACCCAATTGGTTCATATTAACTAAAAGAATTTCTTTGCCATTTATTAATTAAATCAATTAAAAAATTATATTTACACGAAACAATACTGAAGATAAGCTACGTACACAGCTGGCTGACTTAACTTCTTCGAACTGTCAGATTATTGGGTCGCATATATAGTAAGTTTGTACCGTTTTCCGGGCACTCGTCGGTTACAAAAAAAAATACAATAGAAAATAATTTAGGCTTAATGCTTGTATAACTTTTTCCGTGCAGAAAATAATGTGTGTAGATACAATTACAAGTATCAATTTGGATTTCTAAAACTTAAATTCGTAATAAATCAAATCTGCATAGAAGTGTCCGACGATTGCGACGTGTCCCACATTGGTACCGTTACCTTACGAGGATTTGCTCGAGCTCCTCTGGAGCCAAATTGATTGGATCGTTTTCGGAAGCACGAAAGATCGTATTCGTTTTTATCTTGGCCGAAAGATTTTATGAGTAAAATTCGGGCGCGTCACGTCGAGAAATTTTCGAAATATTGGCGGTATGGTAAATCCGAAACAAATGGTAATTATCCTTCGACGCGTGACCGGGTGGTAAAAGAAAAGGGAATTACTAAACGACATTAAAATGGTTTCGTAATCGAGCAATTCCATAATTTTCCGAAAAATTGTAGATCTTTTCCAAAATTGTCTAAAATGTTAGATTTTTCTAGAGACTCTGTGATCCTTCGACGATTTTTAAACATTTTTAGAAATTACTTATATCTCCAAAATTTATGAAACTTTAGATAAATTCAGAATTTGCCGAAAACGTGGCCCAAAATTCGTTTAAGAACGAAAGTATCGCTCGACGGAAGAAACGATTAGAATATCGTTGGAAAAAAAAAGAATTTTATTTTTCCGTGCAGCTCGTAACGTTACAACAAATGAACGCGAGAAAAAAGATCGAATATCGGTTGCGAGCATTGGGTAACGTGATTGGTGATTTTTGCTACCAACGGTACAGAGACAACCGTAACGACTTTGAAAAAAAAAAAAATGGCAATCGAGATGTTATGCAATAATCGGTTGGTTATCGAATGCCGGATAGAATATCGCGCAGAGACACAGTTGCCGCATCGGTTAAACAGAACGTGGCGGTCGAGCTGCGCGGTAGATCGCCAACGATGAGACGTCACGCGCGGAGAGTACCGCTGGGAAGTCTAGATCCTCTTCGATCGGCTATACATCAGGTAGAATGGAGTGGAGACGGAGGCGTCCGCGAAGTGCTCGATCGACCGCAGGGATGAGAATAGGCGGTGCTGCGTCCCTGACGGGGTAGCCAATCGTCACGCGACTCAAGTCGTGAGATATCAGTCACCACGGTTAGCGAATGAGTTGCACCGGGCTCTCGAAAGCGGCATTGATTGAGATCGTTACAGTAGAGGCCCGATGGGATGATTTTCTCGGTAGCGATCATTTTTTACCGATCACCTTGGATTGGTCGAGCGAAACGCCTATCGCGAAGGATCATAAACTCTTTAATTATCGTACATCATCGATTCGTCTAACGGTCTGAACGATACGACACAAGATAATCATCGCTAATTGAATTATAATATAATTCACATTATATATAATGATGGTATTGCATGAATAGTCTCACGTTAATAGAAAAAGAAGTAATGAAAATGGCACTGGTAGCAAATTCATTGTTTGTATTAAATTATTAATTGAAGCTGAAGGACTTCAGTTAATGGCCTATTAGCCCACCATATGGCATTATAATGTGTAAAAAAAAGTATTCTAAAACACAAATAGATCTGGCATTGTATGGGATATACAATGGAATAATAAATGTAATTTACTACAGGTACGACTATAAATTGAATTGTATTGATTCATGAATTTTAATAATTATAAAACAATAAATTTATCAATTTATCACTAATTAATTATTATTGATTTATTAATGATTATATAATATCATTATATTAATATTATATTTTATTATTATAGAATTATAGTGTATTATTAATTCAATCGTAGCGACAATTGGACCACCAATAAAATATAATTCTTATGATAATAATGCTAAAAAAATCATTTTTGCTTTCTCACAGAGGAAGCTTGTTTTCGTAAAAAAAAATTTCGAGACTTTAATGTCAGAGTAGTTAAAATAATCTAAAACGTCGAGAAATGTGATTTTTAGGTGTCGTCCGGATATGTGTGTGTGGGTACGTGACAGATTTACATCGTTTAAAACGGCTATAACTCGGAAATGGCTTAAGACAGCGAGTTCAAATTTGGTATACCAGTAGAGCGGTCACATCGCTTCGTTCGGTGCTATTTTCGTGGAGATTGAGGCCCAAAACGAGATTTTACGCTATTTAAAAAAATATATATATTTTTGTTGTTGTAGCTCTAAGTTGCGTAAATTACGAGCTGTCGTCCTAAAACTACACACAAATATACTATTTTGATCAAATAGGTTTTGAATTTGGTCAAAATCTATCGACGTGGTCACATTCTGTAGCATTTTGAGGTTTTTTGAGTATTTTGAAAAATTTCTAAAAAAAGGTCGAACTCGCGTAAACATGGAAGTATCAATCTGAAATTTGACACTGGATAGATTAACAGTGTACAATGTTTCATATTAAATTTAGCGAAAACGGATCCAACCGTTTAAAGTTTATAATATTTTGAAATTTTTGAATATTGCAGAAAATGTTTATTTTACGTCTAACACAGTTTCTGCATCGAATATCGTTCCAGAAGTAAAATAAGTTCGAGATTCGTAATAAGCGGGGAAAAATACATTATACATAGCCACAAAACGGCGAATATTGGCTGACTGATATAATCTTTGTCTTACACCCTGTATTTCGGTAAACAAAGTAGATGCAAAGATCGGACAAAGTGAAGCGCGTTGATGTATTTTTTCGCGCAGAATCGGCCAGTCGTTTTGCATAAAAGTGAAAGACGATGTTGACACTGAAAAACGTTGAAAATTGAAATTTTCATATCGCTTCCCCATAAAAGTTGAAAATTCAAATTCCCATATGACTTCCTCATAAAAGTTTCAAATGTTTATTTTCATATGGCTTTCTCATAATGTTTTTTTATTTGCCAAGCTTCCTCTGTGAGGAAGCCAATAACACAGAAAATGCTTTCTCATAGAAGAAGCTTTGCGATTAAACGAACATTATGAGAAAGCCATATGAAAATCAAAGTCTGCAACTTTTATAACAAAGTCATCTGAAAATTTCAATTTGCAAGTTTATTCTTATTGGAAGAAAAATGATACCTGACGAAAATAGGCTGGGTCCTAAATTTACGGAAAAAGAATTATAGCGGCTCGTTACATAATAAAAATTCGGCGAGTTTAAGTGAGTTATTTCAGCGTACCTAAATAGATCTCTCTCCCAGAGTTCGCCGAGGCAGATGAGCGTGTCCCGTATCTGGCACTGTTTAACGCGATCTCTCGAGAGCGTACTATTTCAAGTTTCAAACTTCAACACTGGGAGGGACCCGCGGGAAACAAGAGAGCCGAAGGCACTTTTGACTCGAACACTCGAATGAAGTTACGTACACTGTGCAAAAGTAACTCGCGTACGGAGAAATTCGATGATCTACGAGTGTATATCTATATATACAAGCGGTCACTCGGACCGTGATAGCTTATCGTTTATCATTTATCATAACTGTGGTGTACCCGTTTATAGATAAATACGATGTCAACACCCGTTAGCTTTGATCAACTTTGTGTATGTATGTACATACGTATACACTATATAAATATCGATATGTGCAACGATCGCTTCGTGTGTAAATCACGAGAATTAGCGTAATTATAAACTTTGCAACGTTTAATCGGGAACAAAATATAAAATATAAAATATTAATAGATACTTATGAATTGAGCGCTCAATGCTGACTCGACGATGAATCATTTAATATTCAACCCATCGAGGAACATCGCCGTTACGCGGTACAGAAACGAAATCGGATCCGAATTCCTCGCACGAGCATCCGGTCCGACGAGCTTCGAGCTTATATACATTCGCGCTCGCGAAATAGAACACAAAATTTTGCATCTTGCCTCTCGGTGAAAGAATTCGTCCCACAGTATGTCTCTCGTTACACGAAAGACCTCACGGGGTGCATTCGCGGTGAGTCTGTTGGAAATAAAGAGAAAAAAAAAAAGAATTCTTTGCGGTCTGGTTGTGTCGCGAGATAAGCTTTATCTTCGCTTCGGGAATAACCGCGTTGGGAGAGAGTGAGAGGAATCGCCGGACAGATTTCGTTGCCCCGCCGGTACACGATTCACGATCGACCGTGTCTTTGCAATCATTGAAATTCGATCTGTAGACCTTGTTCTCCAGATTTGTTATCCCTCGGCCTCTATTTACGACCCTTTCGTCTTATAAAGCTTTCATTACCCGACACACGCGGAGAAAACCGGAAAGAGAAAGGTGAAGAAATCGAAATCTAGATCATCGATCAATCCAGACGATAGACGAATATATCGCGTTCTCCATTTAACCCGTTAATTGATCGCGGGAAGATAATAATATCCCACTAAATTGTAACATTCATTTGTAGTAGTAGTAAAAGGGTATTTATTGACAATAACAGTTGGTCCATACAATCTCCGATACATCTCTGTATATTGTTATTAAGTCGCTTCTCATGACATTGCCATCGACCAGAGTCCTTCAGCCCAAACATTATTTTTACGAAAAATAATAATAATTTTGTTTTTACCGAAGACTCTTCGGATATGGTAAAAGTGGTCAATATGTCCCGGTCCATGGGCTATGGAATTTAGAAACCGGAAATTTCAATTGCCGGCGTTTTACCGGAAATGCGTCACCTCCGGTTTGAAAATGTCATTTTTCGACCGGTAGTGACTTCATACTGAAAATACATCGTTTCTGTTTTTAAAAATTCATTTTTCGACGGAGAATTGTTATACCGGAAACACGTCACTTCTGTTTTGATAAAATCCTTTTTTGCGACCGCAAGTGACGCCATACCGGAAATAAATCACTTTCTGCTTGGAAGTCTCATTTTTTGTTCGGAAGTGACGTATTTCCGGTAGAACATCGGAATAATCACGGGGACATCCTGGATTCTTGAAAATTAGGACAAACAATCAAACAAATAAACAACTTTTCAAAATACTGCACACAGAGAAAAAAAATTGTTGGTACAACAAGATTTTTGTTACGGTAACAAATTTAGTTTGTTAATATCAGAAAAACAGAACCAGCATGTAACCATAGCAACATTTTTTGCTTGGAGCGATTTGCTACAACGAGCTCGAGACGCTCAAGGCGCAAAATCAAAACAGCGACGCAAGGAGACAATTTCATTGTAATCAAGTAAAAATAAACGATAAATTGGAATTGCGAACTTTTGAAATTGCAAATACAGACATTAGTTTCAATATAATAAAATGATAAAATACAAACGCGGTGAGTTAATCTTCAAATAAATGTATGCACGTATCTATAACTATCCTGTTACCAGTCATTACTCAGCTGTCAAATTACAGCAGGCGTCGTTGGTCTTCATAGCAAACTGAATCGTCGCAGTAACAAGAAAGTTTTGTCGTGATAGCAAAACCAATTGGTTCTAAGTAGTAATTTTTTTACTGATTTTACTCATCGTTTTGCTGCAGGAATAGGTCATTGTCAACAAAACTCATTTTATTAGAGCAGCTGAACCATTTTTCTCCGTGTAGAACCTCGATTAACCGAATCAGTTGGGATCGGATCTCATTCGGATTAACGAGAATTCGGATAACAGAACTGTGAAGCTATGTTAAGCGATATAGCACGATGCGTATTAGAAAAAATGCCAGTTGGTATTTATTAAATATAATTATGATATATAGGAATAAGGTGGCACATGTATTCTTATTATATTAAACGGTAAATTCAAACCTTCTTCATCACGAAATCCACAGTTTTCGTTTGGCGCACGAACGTCGTACGATTTTTGGGAGATCGTTGATTTGCCAACGTCATTCGATTACGCTAACGATGTGCTGGTCTCTCCCTTATCGAGTTTCGAAAAAATTTCTCATTTCTTTCCACCGTGAGTAGGTACATTATGCTTACACTTAGAAGTGGAACGACTGGACGTTGAAGCCGAAATGCACTAAACTGCACTAAACCAGGCCAGTAGATTAAGGAAAATCAATTTTAAATACGTGTATGTCTATTTGCCTGGCTTGAGAAACTAATAAATACTGCGTATACGCCGAGCGTGACGTGCATGCACGGTAATTCTATGCTAAGTATCTATGCGACTTCGAGCGTGCTTGAATTGGCTTACTGTTTATAGCGCGCAACAATGTAAGGACACGAGCATTTTACGCAATAGTCCGGATAGCAGAGGGTACGGATAATGATCGGAAAATCGAGGTTCTATTGTATATATATTAATAAAACACTAAAAATAATCAGAATACATATATATATACACAATTATATAATTGATTTTTGATTCATATTCTCCATTTTCACCCTTTTCGATAAGATTTTATTTTCTGCCAAATTGACGAAGAAAAGAAAGAAAAATTTGTAAAATGTAACACTTACGTTCTTGGTTTTTGGGATTTTTTTTTCACCCCCAAGTAGCACCCACCGTAGCACCAGTGACACTGTGAGAACGGACTATGATTCTGCTGATGCGATACGTGCGGGTCGTTATATCGTCTGCCCCTCTCATCGTCATGATATCCCTATTACGAGAACAGAGAGCAGCTATGTTACAGAGCGTTTGCACCGTATGACACAGTGAAACACTATAACACGTACATATATCGCCATCATACTCAGCCCCGAGTGGAGCATCCTGACAATATACCATGCCGATGAATGATGATGAGAGGGCTTGTGTTACGCTGAAATTTCCCCCAGCAGCATCTCGTTAACGTGGCTACATTGCAACCGCTATCTACATACCTCCATTGAATTTCATTAACCGAGCAACGCAGTACCCTCATATGATTTCGGCGATATTAATCATTCTTTCTCCATTGAATCGAATCCTACCTAAAACAAAGTGGCGACTCTCACTATGTTCTATCAATCAGAATTGCCGATGATGTGCAGGTAAAGGAACCCGCCGTCGGAGTCAGCGATCAGTCGGTAAAGAAAAGTCTAAGCTATTTTCTTCAAGGGTGCTAAGTTTGTTTTAGAAACGATGTATGTATTTGTTTCGGCAATGGTAACGGTCAGATAGGTGATTGATAAAACTCCCGTGTATACGTTTCGATCCTGGTTCTGGGTCCTCTTCAAAATTTTTTAAATATCTACCCGCTGCAATAATTTTACAAATGTTTATGTTTTTTAATCTAGATTATAAATGAACTATAGTTAAATAACAAACTTGAGTATCGACTCAGCGAATCGAGTAAACAAACAATGCTATCGACAGGCAGCGACGGTGCAGTTATCTTTTGCTCGAGATAACGCAACCAATGTTGTTCAGAGATTTTTGATAAATATTTTTTTGTTGTGAACTTATATTCCATTACTCAAGTCGATACTGAAGTTTGTTATTTAACCATAGTTAATTAATAATCTAGAACAAAAAACATAAACCTTTGTAAAATTATTACAACTAGTACATATAAAAAAATTGTGAAGAGGACCCAGAACTAGGGTCGAAACGTATAAACAGGAGTTTTATTGATCATCTTTCTGACCGTTACCATTGCGGAAACTAACATATACATCGTTAAAGAATATCGTTCACAATCACATACATCTGTTTGTTTTAGAAAAAAACAAATTATTCACATCCGCACTCAACTGTTCGATGGGGGCATTAATAATTCGCGCTTGCAACGAAATATCAAAGATCCATGAAAAAGAAAAACTGACTATAGTTTTCGTTACCGACGATGGTAATTCGCACATCCTACAGCCGAATAATTTCAAATTTTGCTCTATCTATCTACTATCTATCAGGAAATGACAGCGTGGCAACGGCAAGTTTCAATGATATGGTGATCTGATATTATCAACTTTGATAATAAAGAACGTACTTTATTACCTAATGAGTGGTTCGACCGGCGTCCATTCTGTTTAATAACGTCTTATATAATTTGCAGATACTCGTTTATATGTATCGAACACTATTGTACCGTATTTTATCACAGTTAACGTTAACCAATAGCACCAGCGACCACTTAATCCGCCTATCGATTCATGTACAGAATCCTCGATATAGGATCTAGCATTTAACTGTTATCTATGGAATGTCGTGCGCGTGCAGTTACTTGTTATGCAAATTCGCAGGCTTGTTTCACGGCAACAGGAGCGGCGGTAAACAATCTCGTCGATTTTTCTATTAGCTTCGAAGTCACAGACTATTGTGTGCCTTTGCTCGTGCCGAGTGCGAAATCTATTGCGTTTTCTATCCGCTATAACCGTTGCGGTATATTCGCGAACAAGTTATTGTAATTCGATCCAGAGCAATAAATAGACGGAAAAAAAGGAAAAAAAAACTTTTCGAAACGGCTTATTAGAATTAATGCAAACGTATGCACAATTTACCGTCAGTACCGTTGCTGACATAAGTACAAAAAATGGTAACGATAGAAAAAAAAACATATCCGAGCCACGACGCACACCATTTAGACGCTAATGAACAATCGCACATGATCCACTTGTAAACATTATACGAAATTGTCTTACTGCCGAGGATATTTATCAAATGTATCCGACAGAGAAGTATTCAACTAACCAATGAATATAAAAAAATTTCGTTATAATAACATGTATTTCCGTGGTAATTTGATATCGTTGCAATAAGTTGAAAAATCGTGTACTGGGCACCGCAAACGACGGTTCGGACATAATTTTAAAAATAAGTAAAAATCATGGTGGTAGAAAAAAAATGTTATCTGAGCTCCGTCGCAAACTTTTTATTGTTCATGCAACAATTGCATGTGACTTATTTTTTTTTTATTATACGATATTATTTTACTGCCGAAGATATTCATAAAGTGTATTTGAGAGCGACTTGTTTGACTAGCCAATTGGTAAAATGCATAATACTAAAATCTGCTGCCGTGGTAATTCGATACTATTGTGGTAAATCGGAGAATCGTCTGCCGGGTATCGCACATGACGGTTCGGACATAGCTTTTAAAAAAAGGTTATCTGACCTCCGATGTGAGCAATTTATAGCTCATCCAACAATGGCACGAGACCCAATAGAAAAAATTATCGGAAATTATTTTACCGCCGAAGATATTGTTAAAATGTATCCGAGAGTGAGTTATTTGACTGACCAAATGATGTAAAAAAATTTCATAATAATAAAATTGATTTCCGTGGTAATTCGATACCATTGCCGTAAGTCGGAGAATGGTGTACCGCACACGACGGTTCGGCTGTAGCGCCGCGTTTTCAAGCTCATTTGCGACACGAGGTCTTCCTCTCGACATCTCGAGTGCGCGGGCCTCCGACGGCTGCCGGGACCGCGAGTGCCTCGACATGTCACAACAGAAAATCATCGTCTGTCGCTTCTTCGTGACTCGCCGATATGCAGGACACGCGCGCACGCCTCCGTTTTGTCAGCGATACTTTGTCACATCGTAAACAGAAACGGTGGACAGCGACGCGTGCAACTATCGTCTCTTGCAAGCTCCGCTCCATTCCGAGCACGTCCGTCTCTCAACCGTCCGGCTGTGCGCCCTGTCGGCTGAGCAGAGGTAATCGTCCACTTAATTCTCTTATGGAGATGTAATCGTCCCTCGGGGCGTTGCGTTCGCGTCAGCGCCAATGCAATATCACATCTCAGTTGCAATAACACAATATCTGTCGGTAACTCTTATCTCCATCTCCTTACCCTTTGACGAGAGTCGGGCGATAATTTAAAAAACAGATTTAACTCACCGACTCGTCGATGTTGCAATTTTAGTATTTTTTTCTCCACATTTTTGTAATTTTCTTTTTTTCTAGCATATCTATGTGTTTTAATAGATCTTTCATCAACTTGTTACCCAATGGACGTGGCGCGAGCCTATGAATCGAAGAAATAACTACGCAGATTAGCGGAGTGCATAATCGACCGGTTCCCTTCGTAACGTTCACCGTTACGTATTCGCGGGCCTCTCGGGACTGTACGAAACGGGGTCGGAAAGAGAACAATAAAAATTGTCATGATTACGAGATGAACGGGGAGATTCCACGCAAATAAGGTGTTAAGAGATTCGGCCTTGGAACTCCTGCTGCCGGAGGTAAATCGCACTTCGCAGGAAGGAACAGGTACCCAAAAACACCCCTCACTGAGGCCTGGCGATTTAATATTTTTAGGATTTTTCTTTTAGAGACATCGCGCGATGGACCATCTTATCCGCTTTTTATTTGTATAATCGGTAATATAGACCGCGGGCGTCGGGCAGTCGTGTACTTTATCCTAAGTGAGTCAAGGTAACTCTACGTACACTATGCATTGAACTCCGTTTAGTTTGGAGCTTCAAGTTTTCAGGACTTACGCCACTATAAAATTTGCAGTTTTGTTTTTTCTCATGCTTTATACACGGAGAGAAAAATGTAGTAAAATCATCTAAAATAGTTTGGCAATAATCTCCAGACGGTATAGCAATCGCGGGACATATGGGAAATCTGGTAGATTTTCCTATACCGTCTGGCACAACCAAATAATCCAACACTACCATTCAGTCGTGTGATGCTGCCGCCACAGTAGAGGAATTGTTCCCAGACACTTTGCGGCTGAACGGCAATCTGGTTTGGTATTCAATGGGTAATGTATAAGTGTTATACTATACATTGTATAAATATGAACACCATACTTTTCACGGTAAAAGAAAACGACTTGAAATTTAATATACATGTATATAAAGCTCGGATGCATGATTCTGATATTAAATTATATATTTATAATACATACATTATAATAGAAATTAAAAAATATATATATACATATATGATCACGAATAATCGAACTACCTATAGGAACGAGAAGAAGGGCCTGAGATGGGGATCGAACTGCCTACCTAACCGT
>JAPYZD010001453.1:0-21751 GCA_030522725.1 Ichneumoninae sp. B BG-2022a
CGGCTAAGCGATGCAGGGTTACGTTTAAAGTTTGAGAAATGTGAATTCGTACAGCAGGAAATCGAATATTTAGGATTTCGCGTAAATGCTAAAGGAATCGTGTAAATGCTAAAGGAAAAAAATTGACAGTGTAAGAAACGCGCCGACGCCGAAAAATGTTTCCGAAGTGAAAAGTTTTTTCGCTCTATTAATTACTATGCGCGGTTCATTAAAAGCATAACGGACAAACTCTATCCATTATACGAGTGTTTCAAGCAAAAAGAGTTCGAATGGACCAGCAAATGTAACCAAAGCTTCATTGAGATAAAAAAAAGTACTATCGAGTGAGCTCACGTTGGCGCATTTCGACCCGGATAAACCAATTATACTCACTTGTGACGCATCGCCGTATGGAATAAGCGCTGTACTATCACATCGGGGAGTAGACAACTACGATAGACCGACTTGTTTTGCGAGTAGAACGTTAACGGCGAGCGAAAAGAGGTACGCGCACCACCCCCAGGAGGGTTTATCGATAGTATTTGGAATTCGGAAATTCTATCAACATCTATATGGCAATTACTTTACACTTCAGACAGACAGTACAACGTTGTCACGAATATTCCATTCTGATAAGTCAATCCCCGAGATCACTACCGCGCGGTTGCAGCGTTGGGCTATATTCTTATCAGTTTTCAAATTTAACATTAAACATATACAAGGCAAAGAGAACTACGCGGATTGGCTTAGCAGGTTACCCCTCGATGAGCCACAAAAATTGGAGAATAAATTTCAAATGTTCCAAGACATCGGTCACACAACATCGATGCTATTCACGTTCGTGAATAGCATCAAGGAATAGGATTTTGCTTCTCTAGACTCCGAAGGACACCTTCTGGAAGGGAGGCTTGTTCAAGACTTGACATCAACCAGCTATGAGACGCCTGCTGATGCCCATTTGTGAGCATGCGGGCGTGTGGAGCTTTCGTTACGGCTACTCCAGCACGACCCCCGGGTAGGGTGACCCCCATTACCCGCAGTCTCGATCGCCAAATGGACTTGACAGCAGGCAATGTTCGTACGGTAACCCTGTGAAGTCTATTTAACCTGCATAGTAGCAGTGGTTCTCATCAGCGCCAGTCTCGAGCCGCCCCCTTCCCTGTTAGCCCGTGTACGTATGCTTGGGTGTAAGATTCAAAGTCTGTTATAAATTTCATGTGTATGCTTTCGAAGTTGTTACATTTCGCGATTGTTACAAAATAATATTGTTAAATTCTGAATGTGTTCATTTAAAATGTGAAAGCTTTTTGATGTGTAATAAATTTGCGGTGTACCGTTTGTAATGTGTTGAAAAATCGTTTGTTACAAATTCGTCGTGTAAGCTTGAACGCCGTGTGCCATTTCGTGAAGTGTGAGATTCAATGTGTTACGGTGAACCGGTGTACGTTTGAACGGTGTAGATTTAAAGGCGCCTCATCTTTTACGGTGGGAATGCGAATTGTATTATATCGTTTCGCCTATTGAATCGCATTATGGTTTTGCCTATTGTCCGCATTACATTCCATTTTTCGTCAGATGTTAATGAGAACAGCGTGTGCATTCGGGCATCCGTATGTTACCCCCGGTAAACTGTCCCCCGAAGAATCGTACATCAGAAAGTACAATCTGCTAGCAACTTGCAGCTAATATAGAAATGCGCCCTTCACACAACGCCGTCCGCGGTATATGCGCGTGCGATGTGTATTTCCCGGATGACACAAAAGCAGAAGAACGATGAAAAGAAAGAAAAGTTCGATTCTCTAGCAATGCGCGAGATGACATTGCAATGATTAAAAAAACATTGTCGCGAGAAGGGGTCAGCTGCCGGTGAATTTTCATTACCGCTCTGATCGAAGTTTTAACTCGTTCGGAACGTCTGCGATACACGCAGAGATTCTAGGTTAGTGAACACATTTTTATTTATCGAGCGTCACTTATGATCACTAAAATTTCAAAGGTACCGGTCTTGTGTGCATTTCGAACCGTTACGGTCTAACGAGTAAATTCACATCTCTGTGTGTTCAATTTTCATCAAAGGAAGATCAATGAGATTGTTGATACAGTTCCATTATTAGGAAATTCTCCCGTGTATAATAATAGTAATAGAGGAATAATAATAATAATGTTATTTGTTTATTTATTTATTTGGAGGAGTAAAAAATCTTGTACAAAAAAAATACAATGAAGTTTATTAGATTTTTGATTTACATAGTATAATACATTAACATTCTAAAGAGATTTTCAATGTATTGATCACACCCTGCCTGGTACGTACAGCTTATCACAGAACATCGTTTTCATGTTAAACATGTTAGGAGTAGTGCACATTTAACAAACAATAATAATAATAGAAACAAAACAAGAAGGAAAAATGTAGGATGTCTATTGTACTTGCTTCTTATGTAATCATTATAATATTTTAATATTCTATTATCCTATTACCTAATACAATTATTAATGTTGTAGATAAGGGATGGATGCAACAGCAGCAATAAGTAGCAAATGGATACCTTCAAAGATCTCGCTGGTCCGTGAGCTGCCTGCAATGCCTGATGCTCCTTTTGCCTCTGTTAAGCAAGAGATGCCTCATGTTAACGGAGATGCGAGCAAGCAAGGGATGATAAACAAGGAAAATGAACAGACTCATCCACGCAGCAAAATTATTTCCTCTGATAAGACTGAAACAGCTAACGGAACTCTCTGTCGTATATCACCGATGAGGATAAATCACAGAGTTCAAATAGATATTATTGATATGCGAGAAAAAGATTCAAAGCTCTACAATAATCTATTGATATACGAAGAACAATACTCGAAATTCATCATTCTTAGGGCTCTGAGAAGCTCGGATCCTGGCGAGGTAGCCGCTGAGCTAGCCGACATAGTAACGATGATCGGTGCGCCACGGATAATTCAAAGCGGCAATGGTCGCGACTACGCGGAGCAAGTCGTACGGGAGATTCGTACATTGCTGAGGGACTTTTGCGTCGTGCACGGTGACGCCACGAAAAACAGTGATGTACGCCGAGATCTCAAGAGTTCGGTGAAATTGTGGATGGAGAAGAATCCCGGAAAATCTTGGCACGAGAGTCTGAAGACACTTCAAGTAGTCGAAAATACATCGATCAATTCGCGAAATGGCACGATCCCGAGTCAGCTTTTCTTCGGTAGAAATATTTGCGACGATTTGCGAAGAACTATTGGAGGCAAAGGGTCGCTGGGTAATACAGCGTCAGAGGAGGATTCGTTGGCGGCTGTCCCGAGTGTGCGTGATTCGTACGCTTATTCGAAAAAAGATCCATGCCAGGTTTCGATCGGCAGAGCGGTGGACATCGCTAGGGAAAACGAGAATCCCTCCGGAAGCATCAAGTGCAGAGAAGAGACCGATGAGAAATCGCCATCAGTGAAGGAAAACGCGAGTAGCTTCAATTTTGTGAGCGTCAAGAGCGAGCCCCCGAGCGTAACGGAACACATCACGGAGCTTCATTCCGACGACGAGGAGCGCATCGACTCTGAAAAATACAACTTCAGATGCAAAATATGCCAGAAGCAATACATGAAGCTTGGTCATCTGAGAAATCACACGAGAGCCCACACGAAAGTCGGAAACTACGAATGCACGATCTGCTGCAAATCTTTCAGACTGTCGAGTCTCTACGATAGGCATATGCAGAGATTTCACGAGGACGACAAAAACCTGACGGCCGGTGGGCGTGAACGGTTGGAAGAAAATGAGAGAGACCATGAAAGTAACGAGAAAAGGAATAACAAAGATGAGAAAGTTAGTCGTAAAAGAAGATGTATGTCAGAAAAATCGAAGCCAATCAAGCCTGGCGAGGAAAAGACATCACCTTCGTTGTTAGCATTGTCGAGGATTTCGTCGAAAAGTCCGTCGAAACGTTCGAAGTCCGTTTTCAGGAGAAAGCTCAGTAACTCGACGACCAAAGTCAACGGTAATCCTCTGCTCGAATGTACATACTGCAAGCAAAAATTCAACTTCCCTAGCGTGCTGAAGAGACACGTGCGTTCCCACACCAACGAGAGGCCCTATGTTTGTCAGGTGTGCGGCAAGAGTTTCAAGCAGCTCGGTCACCTGAGCCAGCACTCTCTCACTCACACGGACTATCGTTCATTCCAATGCACGATGTGCGACATAAAATTCGAGTCCCTCGACGCCTTCAAGCTTCACTCCCAGTCGCACAAGGACGAAGCTTTTTTCAGGACCAAAGAGACTTATCGACTTTTCGAGTGCGACAGTTGCAAGAAGGTATTCACCACAAAGAGCGTTCTCGAGCGTCACATATTCACTCACAGCCATGAGCGCCAGTTTGGCTGCAAGGTGTGCGGCAAGCGATTCAAACAAGCGGGTCACGTCAAGTCGCACATGCTCGTGCACACCGGCGAACGAAAGTTCGCCTGTACCGTGTGCTCGAAGAGATTCAGCCTCTCAAATTCACTGAAAAAACACATGTACGTTCACAACGGCGAGAAACCATACCAGTGTGACGTGTGCGGTGCAAGATTTCTCGAAAAGCGTAATCTCAACGGTCACCTCATGACGCACACGAACGAGAGACCTTTTTCGTGCAAAATTTGCGGCAAGCGCTACACACTAGCGGACACTCTTCGTCGTCACATAAGCGCCGCACACGAGGACGGTCGGACATACCAGTGTGAAATCTGCGCGAAAATGTTCAAGCAACTGGCTCACCTGTCGGTTCACAAGAAGGTCCACAACGACGAGAGACCTTTTCAGTGTCATCTCTGCGAGAAGAATTTCAAGCACAAAAACGTACTCAAGTCCCATCTGGCTATCCACGCCAACGTCAGGCCTTTCGAGTGCGACGTGTGCAAAGCCACCTTCGTACGTAAGACTAATCTTCAGACCCACATAGCTTCGGCTCACATGAACGAACGTCCGTACGTATGTACAATCTGCAACAAACGCTTTAAGCAGATAAGTCATCTGAACGGTCATATAGTAGTTCACAGTAACTCCATGCCTTATCAGTGCGATTTTTGCGATCGTCGATGCAACAGACTCGATAATTTGAAAAAACACATGAGACTGCATACGAAAAACAAGGAGTAGGTAAATAAAAATAAAAAAGGACGCTAGACGTTGCCTTGTATAATTAACGAATAAGAGATTCAAGACCATTGAAGTTAATCAAAATTGGGAAATTGAATCGATTAGAGAATGCACACGGTGTGTGTATTATTATTATTATTAAAACCAATAATAATTTCGCACGGTTGTACATTCGAATGTTGGAGCTAAAAAAATCGATTATCGAAAAACCGAGAAGAACGGCGCGCGCAACAGATAACAGTAGTCTGTAAATAAGATCCAATGTCAGCCGATTCGACGTTGAGCTTTCAAAGGGAAAATGTCGCTCACGGCTATTCCACTAGTGTCAAAGTTATCGAAAAATGTCATTCGGATTTTGGGATGCAATCCCAGTCCCATGACGCTTCAAGGAACCAACACCTATCTCGTTGGTACTGGTAAGAGGTACGAAGATTTATCGACAACATGTGCCATGAATAAATAAACGAATATGTAAAAAAAAAATAACCATAACCAGAAAGGAGAGTGACAGTGCAAAGCTTTTAGGCGCGTGCTCATCGACTCGGGAGACGAGGAGACGGCTAAGGAGTACACGAAACTTCTGGACGAAGTGCTGCAGAGTGAAAACGCGACAATCGTACACTTGGTAATAACGCACTGGCATCACGATCACGTCGGAGGAGCGGGTCCCGTTCGGGACTTGCTGAAATCGAGAAAAGAGTCTATACCGGCAATCTGGAAATTGCCGAGATCGCACGACGATGGTGGAGACGAGGAGGGCGGCTACAACATAGACTGGCTCACGCTCAAAGATGAACAATCCCTAGAGGTCGAAGGCGCGAGCCTCAGCGTAAAATACACACCGGGTCACACGAGCGACCATGCTTGCCTTGTGCTCAGGGAAGACAATGTTTTATTCAGCGGAGATTGCATCCTAGGAGAGGGAACCGCTGTCTTCGAGGATCTCAAGGACTATATTTTGTCGCTAGAGAAGATCCTGACCATGGGTCCTAAAACTATTTACCCTGGCCACGGACCAGTGATCGAAGATCCTGCTCCTAAAATAAAATTTTATATACAACACAGAGCAAAGCGAGAAGCAGATATCATGGAAGTTTTGAAGGGGCACGGAAGTAACAGCGGAATATCTGAAATGGACATAGTTGCTCGCATCTACAAGGTGAACGGAGATAGGATATCTATGTGTAGATCTAATCTATGAGCAACGAAGATGCAAATGCTGATAAGCGCTACAAACAATCTCGTTTTAAAACTTGTACGCCATAGGTGAAGTTTTATAGGCAAAAATTGATAGATTGAATTTGACAAGCTGATGCAAAGTTGAAATGAATGCTCCGTATATTAAAATATTGGGTTTGTCTCAATCATAGATGATTGTTTTAATTGTAATTGAATCAATCTTTTTTTAGACGTTTATAATAGACCAAACAATTACTTTCATGTCAACTTCACATCACAAATTTAATACAGCGCTCTATGCATAAAAACTCCATAGTCTTTTTTATCCATTTTGCTGAAATTTTCAACAGCTATGAAGTAATTTAATGGTAATCATAATATTTCAGGATACACCAAAAAATTTGTGGGGTGCGGCGCAGATAAACGTGGGCCATCACCTTGAGAAGTTGGTCAAGGAAGGCAAAGCGAGAAACGAAAACGGGCTTTGGTACATAGTTTGAAGATCTAAAAAATTCTTAACATCGTGTGACCGATTTCATCGTATAAATATTGTACATAATAAAGATTTTCGCTCAAAGAAAATGTTTTCTAAATAATCCCGACCAAAAAAATATTCGTCGGCAGACGTAGAGGACGACGATAAAAAAGAAATTGATGTGAAACATTTATTCAACTTATATAGGAGAAACGATGATACATGCTTTCGATTTTTTCATTTTAAGGATACAATAATATCGAATTCGGTAATAGTGTGAAGTGCGTAAAGTATACGGATATACATGTTTTACAAATAGCATTTTTCTTTTTACGCGGAGTACATATCATATACATTACATTACGATGGGTTATTCTCCAGTAATGCGGCAATCGGCGGAATAACATTGAAATAATACGCATTTTTCGCGATGAGAATTTTCGTTAACGTCAACGAGGATGCAAAAATGTTATCGCGAGATCAGAGGTTGCCGTCTCTCACGACGGTGGGGGACTGTCGTGTTCTTTCGAGTTGGCATGATTATTTTTTACTGTATACAACGGATGCCAAATATATAGAATATATTTCTATAAACGTGTAGATCAGGAGTGTATCGAATGTTTTATCTTAACATATTTTTTCTCATACAAAATCTGACTCGACCCAAAATGCGTCGGCGAATCTGCGCGTTGTTCCTCAATTATTAAGCATTACCGAGGATCCTCACGATTGGACCAATATTCGAAGGTGTCTCGAATATCATTTTGATGTTTCAGGATCTCGAAATGATCTCGAATAGATTTCATTTACTTCAGTAGTAAGCTCACTTTCACATTTATAATATATATATCTGAACGTGTTTCTCTCTTTGGGTAAACGTAAAAAATATATATATATATATTATATGATATATACTTTCGTTAACTATTTCATCTTATCGACGTTACAATATAATATCTCTGTCACATTTTTTTATCGTCTACTAGGCGTTGAGGGTATCAACGTAATCACATAATTTTTTTTGTTTCGTTTCATTTATCAGTACTAATTAACAACAAATTCAAATATTAAACAATATAAGAAACATCTTAACATTAAAGTTTTGTATCATAAAAACAAGAGTCAAACAGTAGAATGATCCATTTTTTTCTTTTCGCATAATGAAATCAAGTCAAGGACAAAAAATAATAATTCATAGAATCACATTCTTAGAGTAAAACTTTAACGTAAATCGGCTACACTCAATAAACCGTCGTCTCTATAACAAAATAGAGACACATTTGTATCGAGTGGTGTCAGTATGTTCAGTTTTTCGTCAAATTGTGTTAGTTTTTTGTTTTGTTTATATATAGAAAGGGCGCAAAAGAGTTTTTCATCGATCGTGAATAAATGTAAAAACCAATTCGAGCTACTCTCTTTGTTCAAAAGAGGGTAGGATACAAGAGAAAAAGGCATCGCGATGCACGTCTGACATTCTCAAGAAGATGAATTAATCAATTTTTCAATAAATTCGTCAATTTGTACGATATTGTTAATAAAAAAAATCAAACAATTTCGTATGAAAAAAATATATATATATAATCAATTGTCGCGCTCTCTCGTGCGCCCGTCTGGCTTAACATTAATAGTTGTTCATTATTCCGAGAGCTCGAAGCGGGCTCGTTTCACACAATCAACGAAAAAAAAAAGAAGGAAAGAAAGAACAGAATATTATTCTCATCCCCGAATATACTATCATCAACAACGTCGAACGGAGCTCAATAGAGCTCGCCCTCCTTTCGTAGTGAAATATAACAAGCATACGGAAATCACAAGCGCGCGCGTAGGCGAGAACACCATTAATCTTGTTCGAAACTGCAGTTATATGAGAAAGCCGCCCTGCGGATCAAAACAGTTCGAATCGATGTAACTCAGGAGATCGTGTTCCGACATGGACGTGAGCTCCTGAGGAAGCATGTTACCGTCGTCCTCGGGCTTCCTTATGACCTGTCCGTTCGTATTCGGAGCGTTGTTTTGTATAGCGTTGTTGGAATTCTGTCGATTGGGCGTGACTGGCATCGGCACGGGTGGCGATTTTCTCGATACTTGTTCGACAATGGTCCCTTTGCCGGAAGGTGACTTAGGTAAAATACCTTCCATCGCTGAGTTCATGAGTTGGGCACTTTGGGTAGCCACGCTATTCAATATATTCTTCGTGGCTATTATAGCATGGGCGGTTGTCGTAGTTATAGGTCGATTATTGATAATGTCCTGCGTAGCGTTAGTGATAACGCTGTTTATCGCTTGTTCGGCAGCATTCGTAAGTCTCTGCTGGGATGGCTCTTGAGCAGCTCCGCTCGCCAGAACAGAACTAGCCTCGGCAACGAAGCCAGCCGGTTGATTCAGCATAGACCCGATATCCTGCTGCACCGCGTGTTGCATAGCCTGCGCGGCCTGTGCCTGTTGCACGGCTTGCTGAACCGCCTGGACTTGTTGCACGACTTCTTGCGTCGCTTGTTGAACAGCTTGCTGAACGACTTCCTGTGTAGCTTGTTGAACAGCCTGCTGCACCGCCGGAACAGCCTGCACTTGCTGGGCAGCCTGTACCTGCTGCACCGCCTGTTGTACGACTTGAGCGTGCTGAACGACTTGCTGGACAACTTGCTGCTGCGCCTGCTGCACAGCTTGGACCGCTTGTTGCTGAGCCTGTGCAACGACTTGCTCGACTTGCTGCTGAGCTTGGGCCACCACTTGCTCCACCTGTTGCGCCTGCTGTTGCATCACGACGTCCTGCTGCGTCAGAGCTTGAATCTGCTGAATGTGCTCGGCATTTCTCGCTATTGGCTCGCTGCTCACCTGATGAGGATTGTGCGTAGTTACGCTAACGGTAGAATTCGGCATACCTGCGGCCGTCACTACCGGTGGTTCTTGCATCGGTGGTAAAAGAGCAGCGTTTATCGTCGTTAGCAAACTCTCCTCGGCGCTCGGTTCCGTCACAACCGAACTGCCGTTTACTACAGCCGCTGTACCGTTCCCCGAAAGGCTCTGGACCGGTGGCGCGGGCATCAGAGCTTCAAGAAGCATCGTTTTCACCGGTATAGGCGGACTCGTTCTGGTTGCCTGCTGAGGACTCGTTATTGCCTCATGATCCGTTAATTGACCGAGCATGCCATTGGGGCTCGTATTTACGTTTCTCATCGACGCTGCCATCTGATGACTATCCACCGCCGAATTCACCAGAGCGTCTAGCTTGACCGTGGCAGCATTCGGCGCAAGTATATTTGGATTCTGTTGAGGAGCTTGAGGATGACTGCTCGCTATAATGGAAGCTCGTTGCTGTATGGCACCGACGAAGTTGCTTTCCTGAGTTTCGGGCTCCTTCGGAACCGGGGCCGTCGACTCGATATGATTGAGATATTTCTCGATACTGTGACCGCTCTGAGCGGGCAGCGGCTGACCGGCTGGCGTTGTTGTGAAGTTGCTCAGAGTGTTGTACTCCGATTGATGATGCTTCATGCGTAGATCCACAACCCCGGCACCTTGAAGAGTCGCGCTGTTCGGCGCACCGTCGTTCGGTAAAATTCCGTTAACGTCTTTGTTTATGTGATGAGGACTGAGAACTTTAACGTGAGACTGTTCGTGCATCCCGGTGAAGGGACTCTGATGGGGGGCCGAGAGGGCCAACGGATGTTGATTGCGCATCAAATCGACGACTCCGAGAATACTGACGGCCTCCTGCGCCGGAGAGCCCAGTGCTGGCACGGTAACGGATCTTATCAAACCCGGTTGCGACGACTCCCGCGAATTTTCCCCGACCAGCTGGTGAAGCGGACTCGAGTTGGGTCCGCTGTTGGACGTCGGTGTTGGCATGCTCTGCATACTGTTGTCACTTAGCATACTGTTCTCGCTGCTGTCGTCAAGGACTTCGGATTTGAGATTGTCGGGAATTATCAACTGGTGGCTCGACGACGATCTTCGATTGAGAAGCGAGTTAGCAACGAGATTCGGCGGTGGCATCATGACGTCGGAAACGGAGCTTTGACAATTGGCGGCTTGGGTCGCCCACATCATCACCGGTGTAACTTGGGCGGGTGTCGATGAAGGCGGAGGACTCGGATCGTTCTTCAAAACCTCGGATTGTGATTGTTGCTGGTGCTGTTGAGGCGATTGAGACTGTTGCTGCAAACTTGCCAAGAAATTCGGGGCAGCTGCGAAAAGGAAAATAATATCTTGTTAGTATTTTGGCCCCCGAACTTATTCTATTTGACCGAATATATATATTTTTTAAATATGTACACTTCTTTAGAAGGACTTCCAAGTCAAAAGTGTTCTCGAAGAAGTGAGTGCACGCAGTTGACTGAGTACTTTATTTTTACTAACCATTGTTGGCTACTGCTGCAAGCGGCACAGGTGCTGATGAGGTCGTGTGATTGGCCGCATCGTTGCTCACCGAAACTAGTGGCGGACTCCCCGATTCGATTTTGCCAACCGAAGGCTCCGGTGGCGTCGAAGCCGCTGTGTAGAGAAATGTATGAGGTTCACTCGTTTTCCCCGATGAAACGGCGTACAATTTAACGCTGACCGTTTCCGTCGGGGCCAGGTCCTGTCTCCTATAAGCAGGCACCACGCAAACGAGATGGGTCTGCTGTAGAAATTCTTTGTCCGGCACGACGGCGCATTCCCAGTGAGGCTCGAGGCTGCTCGTCAGATCCTCGCTGTCCAATTGAAAGACAATGCGAGTGTCCTTGAGAAAATTCTTGCCCAGAACGAAGAGTTCGAGGCCGCCAGTGCACGGACAAGAGGTCAATGACTTTTTGCAAATTTCCGGAATACCGGGTGGTTGAGCTGCGAACAGACGAAGAGAAAATTTTATTGAATCGTTCCCCGATGCCTTCTGTTTTGTTCTTGCTTTTTTATCATCCCAACAACTCACTGCAGACTATGGGCTGAGAGCAGACTTGAAGCGTTTCGTTGGTTCCGTCCGCGTGAGTGATGGTCGTGCGAAAAACCATTCGACATCTGGTAGATTTTTTCTTGCTTCGACCCTGAAGTACCCCGGCCTCTTGTGGAAAACGATGTTCCACGTCGACGTTGCGTTCTTTGAGTATACCGACGCAGTCGCACGTTACGAGCATGTCCTTTGTAGGATCCATGTCAACCTCGATTACGATTGTCCCATCGAGTTTACGCTCCACGCACGGTGTAGAATTTTTCCCGCTCACTCGACAAGCCTGATAAAACATGTGCGGAGCTACGCGTCCCAGATCGGTACCGATGAAGACTTGAAGCGTCGCAGGTTTGTCGTAGCCGACGAGACGTACGATCGGAAAACCATTTCCCGTGCGATCCTTCACAGCACCGCGAGATCCTTCGGTCTGGTATCGAGCCCTGTGTTGTTGTTCTGGCTGACAGATTATCTGCAGCTGCGTCTTTCCGTCTCTCGATACGCTGCCTAAAAAATATCGACGACGTAACAAACAATAAGTAACACTGCGGATACAATTGGACGAGTACACCGATACGGGATCAATCATAAACATATACGGGAAATACCATGCTATGAACAATTCTCCAACGATAATTATGCTACACGTTTAGGTACATTCGTTCTTTCACTCTATCACGCTTAACGAAAAGAGATATGCTTTTACCTTTAACATAACGAAATAACGTGATGTATCAAAAATAAATGTATGAAAATCAATAAACCAGAGTCCGCATTTCGAGCAATAATTAGATAAGCTTCGTTATCCGTATTAACTCTTCGTTATCACGCTTTCTTTATTTCGAAAATAATTTGAAAACTAAAATTATGGAATATACTCTGAACATTCTGAAATACGTCTCGATATAGAGTTATATTTCAAGAAAATGAATGACATGTTGAAAAACGATTTAGAAAAATGTTGGAACGTGTGTTGAATGCCAATTTGACCCGCAGTCGACAACGAAGGGTTTATGAAATGTGAAACGCCTCGTTGGACATTGAAATAAATTTCTCTACGCGTGCATTTGTGATATGGATGAATAAAAGGCCATTCGTGCCGGGGACACGTACAAAGTTGCGACGTAAGAGTGACGGGACCTTGATGGGTCGGCGGCGGTCTCTTCGTGTATACACCCATAGCCGGACGTGGTCTGGTGACACCGACGACCCTTCCGACGCTGTTGTTTCCGTTTCCAGTTCGACTCGAGATCGCACTTGTCCCGATACCATTGGCGGTCGTCGACGTACCGTTGTTACCGCTTCTCGTTCCTCCAGCTTTGTTCACCTCGCCACCGCGACAGCCGTTGCTGCTGCTGCTACTACTGCTGCTGCTACTGCTACTGCTGCTGCTGCTCGACGAAACGCTCGCGCCTCGTCCGACCTCGGGAAATGCAAAGTTTGCGTCCTCGGACTCGAGCTTTATATCCATCTTTCGTCTCTTGGTGTCCTCCTCACCGGCACCGTTCCAGGCCTGCGAATCGAGCAATTTGTAGGATTGAGTCCATGCGCCCCGACAACGATATAGTGTCCACGACCAATTTGTACAAATCAACGAGAGAGAGAAAGAGAAGTGAACGAGTGAACGAGCCACTGACGAGGGTTCAACTACCGTTCAAAACGCTCCAGCAATCGCTCGCTCTCCTCTCGCTGCTCTCTATTCTACTACCGAGTATCGTCTGCATGATAGATCATCATGTTAGATAGACGATATAAAAAAAGTTTTGTCACTTAACAAACATTTCTTGTCGACAAACGTTCGCAATTTTTTTACTTGACAATTTTTTTCTTGTTATCTAAAAATTGTAAAACTCGGAAGATAAATTGTTCGTTTTTTATTTGTGAAATTCGTGACAATAGAAGTTTTCAATGTAAAAAAATTCCACAATAATGCAAAAAGTAAATAAATAGAAAACAAATGGCCTTAATTATTGTACTGACTATGAATTCGTGAACTGTGAAAATGTATGTTCAAGCTTCTCGAGCGTTCGTATATTCATACTTGATGAATAATTGACTCGTTGTTCTCTAGTGTACCGCTGATTATTCATGCAACTGAAACAGATATCTAAGATCCTCGAAGTACTACGTTACCAGGGGTCTCATGATTCACGATAGGCCGGACTTTATGAGATAACAATGCAAAGTGTCTATGCTCCCAACGGTGTGTATATAGATCTGTATAGATAATATTGTACTACTGCTATAGGATGCACACGACATATTGTTCGGAGGCAACATACCAGTGGGCTGGTGTACATAATACGATCCGCGAGCTTCGTCGCCGCCCGTGCGGGACGCTTGTACACGATAGAAGCAGAGATTTGCCAGTTTCGAGATTCCGGATAGTTACAACGGCTGAAGAGAAAGAGTATCGTGGCTTGACACGATAGTCGTGATAAGGCGAGCTCTATATATATGTATATATATATATATATATATTTGTCGGTTGGAGATACACGTAACGCCACCTCCTCGCGCATTCTATACATGCGAAGGAGAGAAGGAGAAATGAATTATCGACGATAACGATGTAACCAGAGCGAGAAAAGCTGAGAGTGTCGAGTTTTGTTGAGCGGACCTCGCAACGGGAGGAGGTAAATTTTTGATACAAACAATAATCGGTTACGGAGTCGGCTCGCGTGTCGTCATTGATATCGCCCATAACAACAGAGTTATTAACGCGACCCGTAACAGAGAACGGCGATTCACTTTCCGTTGAATTTTTTTATCAGTTAATTCGGCGAATGCTCGTAATTAAAAGTAAAAGTAATTACCGCACATATTTTGTCTCTAGAGTAGCACAATATAGGCAGTTACGATGTGTGGAGAAGAAGATAGATTCGATGTAATGGTTTCCGTAAATTTCGTACCCCGTAGTTAGATACGCAAAATTGCGCCAGAAGCGAAAAGAATATTGCTTTCCATTTTAACGATGTACAAAACATTATACGAAAAAATAAAAAAAGTAATCGACGGCACAGTCCATTGCCGCATTACGGGGATCGATAACATGCTGTTACGCAAATGATGACGGTACATTATATTAAAATAGAATATAATATATATGGAGATAAGAGGATACAGCAAGTGCAACATGTAAGTCCCGAAATAGAAGTTGCGATTCTACGCTACTATGGTATATAGTAGAATTTATATACATCGATGTTGTATACGTGGGTAAGGGTCTGAAATAGAATTCGAGGAGAATATATTGCCGGTGAGTTCCGCGAGCGGGCGTTTGTGATGCGTGTACCGACTCGGCCAGTGGAGTCCCGAAAGATTCACGTTTATCTTGGATATCGAAAAAATCGACCGAGCTGTATTTATCGAATCGGGGCGAATTCATTTTACATCGATGGTCCAACGCCAGAAGGGAATATCGATTATGCTAATGCCCAGGATGTATGGCCTTCCGACATTAAACAGTCACGATAAAGGGGAGAAGAGCGAGGTAAAATGGAATACCGGGGAAAAACGAACTAATTCAACCAATTTTTCGTCGAACATTGAAAAAATGAAAGACGCGGGTCTATTTTACCCCGGTCACCTCTATATTGTCTTTTCTCTCTTCGTAGAACAGTGAATATGCAACAAACCGATGAGTTGCTGAGCTGTTGCTGAGCTTGTTGCTGCTGCTGTCTCTCCTCAAATCCGAGCCCGGAATCGTTGGAATTGTCACAAATATCCTGTGCAGAGCTGCCGCTCGCTCTCACCGGACCAAGGTCGTCCGAATTTCTGCCCGATACCCCGTTAAGCGACGTCAACGAAGTTCGCGTCTGTTGCTGCTGAGCCTGTTGCACTTGTTGCTGGTGGCTGCGCTGTTGATGACGCTGCTGAGGACCGAGTCTTCTCGCCGAGTGAGGACGGCTGCTGGACGTTATTGTACTCCTCGCCGTGGAGCCCGTCACCGTTGATGTTGTTCCACCTCCTGCGGTGTTACCTGCAATAAACCAACATAACAAAAAAAATTAAATTCCATCAACAATTGACTCATATAACACATAGAAAAATAACAATTGTTTTTATTAACGGGAAGAACGCACTACTCGATGACTTTTTTTCTCGAAATTACAGCGATCCAATGTTGATATTAACATCGAAGTCGGTACGATAGCGGCACTTTGCTGCCTGTGAATGACGTGGCGGGTTCAAGGTCTGCACTGAGGTCGTCGTTACTCCCCGTCGCTGTTCGACGATGACAACGACGATCGCGCTTTAACGCTCCACCTTTCGAAAAGCTGGAGACTACCACGTCGCGTTTCGCCGCTTCGACTTGGTTTATTTTTAACGCAGTCGCTGCGTTGCTCTCTTCGGTCACGAATACGAAGACCTGGCGTAACCGCGGTCTTGGACTACATGAGGTGCGTTTATGTATGTACATATACATAATGCATTCATCCATATATATGTGTATCTATCTATATATATATATATATATATATACATACATCGATGGTCCAACGTCAGAAGGGCACATCGGCCATGCTTATACGCAGCCGGTATGGTTTATGGCATTAAACCATCGATGATGTAGGGGAGAGTGGGGTGAAAGTGAGTACGGGGACAAAACGGACTATTTGAAGCAATTTTTCGCCGAACATAAAAAAATTATAGACACGGGTCCATTTGCCCCGGTCGCTCTATATTTTTTTCTTTCTGTAGGACAGCGAATATTGGAATAAATATGTCTATGTCTCTCTAGAATATATAAAAGTCTCGCCGCCACCGCCACCCTGTTAAGAGTTGGCGTTGGGGGAGGAAAGGTCAGCTTCACCATACGGAGAAGCAGGTTCCATAGTGTGAAGGTGACCGTTCCTCCTTATCGTAAAGGAAAAAGTTCAGCTTCGTGATACTCGGAGCCTCCCCCATTCAGTGTAGCTGACGCCCCCCCCTCCCCCTCCGCCTTAAGTGTTTTAAGTCACCACTGGGTGACCCCTTAATCGAGAATATTCTTTATCCCTTTAGTTCCTTTAGAAATGTGGGGTGGATGATTCTAAGATCCCTTGGGGTTCCTGCCGGGGTCCTGATTATTCTAAGTCTCCTTGGGCTCCTGTTCAGACTTTGATAACTTTAAGTCTTTTGGAGACTCTTCATGCGAGCGCGCGAGCCATCAGAAGTTCTAGTATATACATACCACGGCATATAACGATCTATGACGTTGGTCGTTTAAAACTAGTAGAAAAACGACGACTCTGACGACGTGACATTTACCTCCTGGTCTAGTATACTTCTCGGCAACGTCATAACTTCAGCGTGGGTGGTCAAAGTCCATGTCGCTGCTACTGCTAAGTCGATCGTGTACAGGTCCGTTGAGAAACACCGAGATTTCGGGGCTTCTCGATCGTCCGAGTAGTTTTCTCGTTTAATCGCCGCGGACAATTCGGAGCGACGCACGTGCGTCACGCATTTATATTCACGTAAACGCGTGCATCCACGACCTCCTTGAGCAATCGGGACTCGTAACAACTCACGCCAGCTTAACGATCCGAGAAAGGAAAAAAAAATGGCAAACGAGAAATTCTTCATTCGCAAGAATCGCCATTAACTTGACTTTTTTATTGTCGAAGCTGGAACCGTAATTAAAATGCCATAAATTATTTTATTTAAAAATGTTAATGAAAAAGTAGAACATTGCCTCGAAGTGCCGATAATTCACATTCGATACATTTTTTCTTCTTCCCGAGATAGAGCCACACATCGAGCCTGCAACTTTGATGTGAAAAATATAAAATAAAAGGCGTAGGCCAGCGTCGAAGGATGAAGGTGGTCATTGTATAGTGGATGAAAAAAAGACAAAAAAAAACTGTCTCGAGCGAAAGGACGCGACGTTCTTGCCGTTGACGTTCTATCTATAGAAGCTCCAACCAACTGACGAGAATAATTGCGCGCTTGGGAGGGTCGAAGGGTGTGGGGTGACAAAGTTTCAATCGCTTCGCAATCGCCAACCGACCGGGGTGTACTACATTCGTCATTCTTCGGCATCCTTGTTTACTCCCTTGTACGAAGGGTAGTCAGGCTACATATATGTACATATATATATGTATATATATGCACGTAATAGCCGCGTGGATGCGCGTGCAGGTGCACCCGCGTCAGTGCGGGAGGAAAATCACGGAACGATGTCAACGACCCGCAAGGCGATATATATGCGGATCTCAATCCTCTCTCCTCTCCTCTTCCGATCTTTGACGCGAACGTATCTTTGCACGCGGCGATCTGCGGGAGACTGTATCAGCTGCAAATTAACAGTACGTGCATACAGTTTGATAAAGATTCGAGGTAATGTCAAAAATAAAAATAAATATCTGAAGCCCTTTAATGCTCCATGTACCGTATTCCCCACGTTGGTCAGACAGCAGTTTTTTTTTCGTCTATCAATTTTAATCTAAAAAATTATTTAAGGAAGAACTCGACGAATAGCAATACATCCAGAGGAGAGAATTTTTTAGACTTGACTTAATCGTCTTTCTTTTTCATTATTTAGGTGAAAAAAGTGAAGCTTTCGAAAATCATATTTTTCAAAGATTTTAATTCGGAAAAGTGTAGAGTAGTTCGCGAATTGCTTGTGTGTGTGTGTTTTTTTTCGATAAAAGGGAGGCTTCGCACTTGGAAGGGTTAATTAAGGCAGCGTGGAAAGATGTTATTATTCGACAATTCCGAACCATTTTCTATTTTCTAGCAGACACTTGTTAGCTCCTTAAAAAGAAAACAAAAAAAGAAGAATCCTTTGGAGACTGAATGATATATTTTGTCAATTATAAACGAGACGGTAAAAGACACTCTGAACGTTGCTGATATTTGTGGAGGGTGGGTGTTCCGTCGAGGTATAGAAAAATCTCTTGTTTCTCTTCCACCTCGGAGTAGTCTTTCGAGTGTCGTACTAGGTAGCGATAACAGGATCGATAAACATCGTTACTATTACACGGTAAACAGAAGAGACGACGTTCGGCGACGGTGGAAGTGGTGCTCGCTAACTATGACGATCCCTCCGACCGCTCAAGGATAAGAAAGCCTCGTCCCCGGAACGTGCGGGCATACTCGGGGATGGTCACAGTTTATGTACGTCTACCACAAGAAAATTTGATTAATTTCGATATGTAAACGCGTATTACATTATTTCTAATAAAATATCAAATATTATTCGTTTTCATTAATGTTGTTATTATTTTGTAACAAATGAAATACGATAAATCATTGCAAAACGTATAACGTTATAAAAAAATGTTGTCGCGTGTGGACGCGAAATATTCGTTGAAGATATGAACCTTTTTTATCGTGTACGGTAATATGTGTATTAGCCAAATTGTGTGGTCTATCTTCGTTATATCCGGAGTTTATCCGAGATTCAGTAATGTAAATATTTTCCATAATTGTGTTTGTTTGTTAATTATTCAACGGGTCATGCCCTTTTACAAATGTGACCATGGATTCGGTAGAACGAGTCAGAGCGTCAGTGTCATCGTACCCTTGAGGCGATGTAAAACAGACTCAGTTAGTAACGAAAACTGTAATCTACTTTATCGTAATGGTGCATATTTTCCTGGGACAAAATTAACACCATTGAAAAAGTTTATTAGAAAATTGCAACTATCTCTCTCGTACTCACAGCCGTTTCATTCCACCTTAATGGCATCGGCGATGGCCTACTTCTACGATAGATAAGAAACGACAACGATGCGCGTAACGAGACCAAACGCGCCGCTGAAAAATTTCTCGATACCCTTCGCCCATAAAATAATATTGTTATTATTGTTGTTGTTATTATTATTAGTATTCGTATGGATAATAATACAGCGCTAACATTTATTATGTGTATTTTTTAATGTTATACTTCGTTTTCATTATTCTTCCTGCGCGGAGTTTAGATATTTCGTTTGGCAAAAGACTTCGATAACTTATTAACGATAATAACGAACGTTAGATTTTTTTAAATGGTCATCAGCAACCGCGTTGATGAGCGATCCAACAGAGCATGTGCTTTCTACTCGGGAACGATCGATAGAGGCACGAAGACCCGAAACTGGTCCCGAAATCGTTCGGTATTCCGGTGTCCCGAGGCTATTAGAAAGTAAAAGACATTTCCGACCCTTGACTCGCCTAGACCGACCTGCAGGGAAACTGGTGGAACTGGGAATGTAAAATTTGCCAATGATAACCACAATACGGCTTCGTATGTCACTATTTTAACGTTACTAAAATGCATATATACAATATACACCTTACGGAATCGACGAAAAATCTAGGTCTGTTTTAAAAGAAAAAAAGGAATGACTTTTTTCAATCTCAACATTGTATAGTTCAGACATCTACGAATAAAGAAGAAAAAACTCTTTTGCCGGGTGAACGGATGACTGTAGAAAGTAAATAAACATGATAAACTCTATGCGCTTAAGCAAATGAGTGTCATAAAATTTTTATTGTTTTTTTTTCATATAGACACCGAGTGGGTTATCCGTCGATGTCATCGACCGGGCGCCGGGCTATTATACTCGAGCCGAAGGTAAACTCGTGTTTGTGGCCGCGTGACGCACGTGCTCAAAACTTAAAATCCGAGAAACAACATGCGCAGAGAAAGGTCCGGGCGGGAGACGATGATTTGTGTTACGCTTTAGCACCTACGCGGTGTCGAAAAGGGGTCACAGTTATTGGCATACCCGTAACTCTGTCGCAGACTCGGTGTGTCTTTCGCTTCGAAATCCCGCTGACTGTCGGGTCGGACCAACGACTGGTTGAATCAACGTTGTCTGTACGCGCACGTTCGTTACCGCATACCTTGTGGACATAGTATAAGATTCGACATAAGTACGGGTCTTCGGCACGAGTGAAGGTCATGCTCGAATAGTGCCAACACAGCTATTACTATTCGTTCATGTATTCTCGACTGTTCGATAATCGACTACATTTTTTTTTCACTGGCTCGCGCGGGCTCAACCGGTGATTTCGAAATTTTTGCTGTTCTGATAGATTAATCGATTGGTAGCGAACGTTTGCGATCGCTTGATTGTTATTAATGCCTGGACTAACATGACGAATGTGAGAGCTCCGTGAATCCGGATCAAATCCAATAAATCTAGTTGCGGCACCGATTGAGCCAAATCTTATTGGTTGACACCGACTTTCGATACACGATTGTCGATGATGATCGTTCAGTTGTGCAGTTTACATTTAATGCGGTGTGAAATACCAAAAACAAAAGAAACCCGAGGATGTGTAGAACCGCAATCAATGAAAGGAGGGAATTAAGGGAATTTGAAATGAGATGTTTTTTTTTGTGCGTTTTGCCTCATTCTCTATAATACATTTTTTTAATTTCATTTAAGAAAAGGTTTACTTCTTAAAAATTCTATCAAGTACTATTATTCTCCGGGGCATGTTGCTTTTCTCGTTGTCGAGGCGACAATCGTTTCTAATTAACCGGACACAATAGCTCGGCGGGTACCCCTCGCAATCGCTGCGCACGTAACGGTCATTATCTAATTATCGATAATGCACTCGAGAACTATTTTTTTCTTTGTCGTGAAAATGCATCGAGTTCCGTGACCGCCAGTCTCACTCGCAGTTTGAAAAGTGCAGAGAGGAAATTACTTTAACGAATCGCGTTAATTCGTCCAATCGAGTTTGAGCCGGTGTATATAATGCTCGCGTATGCCAAACGTTAATAACGACAGCGAAACGAGACAACCGATTTTTCGTCTGACTCTCGCCGTCCCTGAGATCCGGTCCGGTTACGAGAAAATGAATAAAAACGGATAACAAAAAGAAAAAAACGTAGCGAGAATTTAAACGAGTGTCAGTGATCAAGTGAAATGCATCCCGAAGAACCTGAAGTAAGGTCGGACGAGCGCTATATAGCTTACGTTATATGGTATATATATATGTGGAGATATAACATATGTATACATATATATATGAAACTGAAGCCAGCGGCCAGTTCAGCGGCCAGTTCGCCGCGCGCGCAGGGGTTCTCACGCGCTACCGTAACCCTCCCCACTCTCGGTTCGGCCGACTCAGAATTCATTTT
>JAPYZD010001454.1:0-20853 GCA_030522725.1 Ichneumoninae sp. B BG-2022a
TTTTTTTATCGTATTATTTTGATGCTGTTGTGTCGTGTTGTTAATTTTGGTTTTTTTTTTTTAATCGGTGGGAAAAGTTGCCAGCGTCGTATGAAAACGTAAAGAGGGAAACACACGCGGACGCAGGTTACGGCGGCCGGCACCCACGCACCGACGTTGAGGCGCGCGGTCCGCGTGGGACTGCGCGCGCTTCGCGAGCCGACGCCGTTCTCGGGGCTCCCGCCGCCCCGTTCCGACCGACGGAACCCGCCAGCCGGCATCGTGTGTAGTCCCCCCCCGCCCCTCCTCGCGCCCTCCCCCTCCCGACGATACCAGCGCCTCTCGCGTCCGACGGCCTTATTGTTGCGCCAGGGAAACGGATAGATCGAGAGCGAAAATTTAATGTTTAAACTTTGGCTATATACGGATAATTAATAACGATCAGCATGTAACTTTGATTTGACAAACAAACCGATGGATTCATTGAAGTACTTTTTTTTTTTTTGCAAACGTATATATAAATAAATATAACAATGCTGCTGTTGGTGAATTAGCATTAAGAAGTTTGTAGTCGATATAAAAAAAATACCAGAAGTTTGCCTATGTAAAATTGATTTCAGAATACAAATTCGATCAACGAAGAGCGAGATCTATTTCATACCCGAGATCTCTCGATCTCTCGCGTACGTCGAATATAGTTGTTCGCGAGCCCCGACGAGCCTACGAACGGGAAGGCAAGAGGCGATATCGCGAGGGAGAGAGAGAGAGAGAGAGGGAGAGCTCGCCGTCGATGGCCAAGTGCGTGAGTGTCGTCACATCCGGTACCAGGGGGAATGTGAGACGGGACGGGTAAACCACGCATACGAGCTGCATACATCAGCGCTGGGTGAGTTTACAGCTCGGTAACTTTTAGAATCTCGCGCGAAGGCTCTTCTGTCTTTATTTTAACCCGGTCGATCGTTCGTATCGCGGACATCGGCTCCGTACCTCCGACATTTTCGGTTTTCGAGCGTACAGAATCGGAGTCGCTCTTTTCATGGAGATCGACGCGTAACTATTAATAATTATCGATACTCCCGAATGATTTGTCTTTGATTTTTTCCAATTTTTTTTTTCTGTCCATATCTCTATTTTTTTCTGTAAAAAGGGCCGAGCCGATATGTACCAATAAAATAAAAATAAAAAAATCTGAACGACTGACTAGATTTGGCCAAAAATTGGAACGAATAATGAGGATTGACCCTTCAACATGTGTGATAAATTTCACCTCGATATCTCAAGCCGTTTTCAAATTATGAACGTTAAATGATTTCCACACACATGCATGCATGCATACATACATACATACATACACACACACATTCATACATCCAGAAATATTTCCTAAATGTGTTTTTTGTTTAAATGTTTGGGAACATTCTGAACACGTTCACATCAAAATCTCGAAAACTAATTTTTTCACGACAACAAAGCTTCCTCTATGAGGAAGCAAAATATATCGAAAGAAACTGGGAAAAGAGAGGGAGAATAGAAAATGATCTTTGGGTGGTGAAGAACGAGCCGGCTGATATTGGGTAGCGAAATTTCGTTCGCGGCTACGAAAAACTACTTTGCTCATTGCCGTGCGACTGTACGAGCGTTGCCACGAACTCCCGGCGCAAAACTCGCGAGAGGCAGGCGGAAAGTGGAGGCAGAACGGCGACCTCGGACGGGGCAACGCGACGGCGCTGTCGTTTTCGTCGTCGTCGTCGCCGACTGCGACGTAGAACCGTCACGTGACCGCGTGACGTAGAGAAGCGCGCTCGGGGGAACGCGCTGGCTCTCGCTCACGTGTCGAGGAACGTCACGCGCCCGTCGAGAACGAATTCTCTTACTCTCGAACGATTTTTTCCGGACGACTGGGGATAAACGAACGATTCTAATGATTTTTGAAAATTTAATTAAAATGTATTTTTGCCTCGACGGTCGACGGTTTTTATTTTCAGATAGCGTTTCGATTTCGAGCAAAAGGAATCTTTCGGAGACGTTAATTTTTCTCTATTTCGGAGATGCCGAGGTTACGTTAATGTAAAAACAAAAACAAAAAATAAAAAACCTACATTGCTCCTTAATTCTGAGTCCTCACGCATGTTCTTTTACCGGTAACGATTTTAACGTTAAAATTTACATTGGCTATCGTGAAAAAACTAAATAAAAGTTTGTCAAAGGAATTCGAAACTTGCCGATTGCTCATACGTTTTTACACGGAAGTGAGTTTATACCGAGAAGATTCCCTCAAGCGTCAGATACGAGGATGACACGTCCGCTTCTGCGTGACTATCAATCAGTTCGAGGTAACGAGAAATTTTTTTTCTTCATACCTCTCAGAAAAGTCGTGTCGAATATTTTCCGCATGATCGAGCGCGAAGAGAGCGCGCATGCGCGGGACGCGTCACTTCCGGAGTCGACTCTGAGCCCGTTGGAGTAAGAATCGTAAATCATAAATCGTATTGGCTCTTTTAAAAGACGAGACGTCGAGCCGTTAACTATTTGACGCCGGCGCTCGGCATAACTCGGCCGCTTCGCTATACAAGTTACCGAGTCACGATTAACGAGAACGACACTGTGGCGTCACAATTATCGCACACTGACTCACGGATGTTCAAAGAATTATCGAAGCAAGACCGAGGCGAAGGCGCCGATTCATTCGCATCACGCATATGTGAATCAGAATGGACTTTTGTGCAAATGGCAGAGAATGGATGAGAATGGAAGGAAGAGAAAGATAAAAATGAAAAGGCTACAACCTGCGATGACGCAGCCGTTGCAGCACGATCGCCTTACATATCCAATGTTTTCCATCTCCGTTCGAATATAGAAAATAGAAGGCTCTGTAAATCCGATACACGGGCAAGCAGTGGCAGAATAATTCGGATCCAATTCTACGCGAGAAAAAAACGAAATGGGTAAATGGTAAGTTAATCCTTTCCAAGCCCCGAGAAACTCTACGGTTTGTCCGGTCTCCAATTTACCGTGAGCGAACCGAGTTGCCCTTCCTCCGACCGTAACTAGGATACAGACTTACCGATTCAATTATTATTTATCAGACTTTTATTAAAATCTAAACTCGAGCAAGAAAAGTGAAAATTTGATATTGTGTTTAGAAGCTAAATTCATCCGGACATTTTTTCTAAATGTGGTTTTTCGACGTTTTGGAACATTCTGAACATGTTTTCATTAAAATATCGATTTTTTTTTTTTTTTTTTTTTTTAAAACAAAGATTCCTCTATGCGGAAGCAAAATGACGAATTTCGCGGTTAATTTGATTATGTAATCGAACGAAGATTCGGACGGTGGCCGAGGAGTGATAACAAACGAGATGATGCGCGAGACGGGAGCGTACAATGGGAGTCGTTCGTGATCCACCATTTACGGTGAGGAGCGTCGAGAGAGTCCGGTCGTCTCGAAAGTCCCGAAGCCGCTCCGTCGACACGCACCACTCGTGGGTTGTGGCATTTCTTCTTCCTTTTTTCCCCGTTCAAACGCTGGCTCCTTTCGCATCGCCGGGCGCAGGCACGACCTACGAGACTGCGAATCGACTTAAGAGTCGAAGATCGCTCCTTTCCAACGAGCGGAGGACAAGACCCGCGAGACTGTCCCAAGGCTCGAGACTCTCTTGCCTTTCTCAATACAAAAACCGGATTCTCCAAATTCCCTGTGGCTCGATCGATCCTCCCTCTCCTCCCTCCTCCCCGCCCCCACCCGCAAACTCCGCCAACCCGTAACTTCTGCACGTGTGTGCGCGCGTGATCGATTGTACTCTCTCTTCGATCTCTCCGACTGGAATTCACGACGAATTCTCTTATTATTACTTACGGTCGACGTAAAAATTTACTGATTAATTTTTCATGTAACTTTGCCGCTGAGTTACTTCGAGGTCGATAAATACTTTTTCTCGCTTCTTCATAGTGAAATCGAGACGGTGAGATGTAAGAAACATAACTGTCGGGCGTCCATAATGATTTAACAAACAACTTAATGACTAAAAAGCCCCATAATTTGAATACCCCGTGTCCACGGGATTCTGTTATCGTTAGATAATTCCGAATAAAGAATCAGGATAATCCCGAAGGAAAATCAGTGTAATTCGCACATTTTACTACTGCACGTTGCAAACAATGCCCGTCGTTTCGTCATCCGTAATTTTCGCCAGTGGGCGAGCGAACTCCAGAGAGAGGGCTAAGCTCGATGCCCCGCAGCGCGCGATCGAACGAATACGAGAGCAAATGAGTGAAAAAAAAAAAAAATGAAAAAAGTGAACTCTACAGTGAGGATACAAGTGAGAGTGAAAGAACGAGGGGTAGAGTATTTTTAGCGGTTACACATTGTTGTTGACTGGCTACAGTCTCCCGAACGAGGCGACATTGAACCGCGAGCGGGAGAGCGGGAGCAAAAAAAAGAGGAAAAAAAAAATGAAGCGAAGGAACAACTTCGTGATGAACGTAGTAAGAGAGTTCGTAGTGACCCGATCCCTCGCTATCCCATCATCGTCGTCGTCACGCACGCACGAACTTCGCACGCACTCGCACGCCCTTCGTCGACGCGCATCAAGTCGCTCGCACGGTTCGCTCAATCGTACACGCCTGTATAGCTATATGTATGTTTTAATCGAGGAGGGAGAAAAAGAAAGAAAAAAACAGAAAAAACTCGGATAGTCCGATTTCATATAGCCCGAAGAAAGAATTTAACGGGCATACATCGTAATACGCGAGAGGCCACGGAGAGTTCACGGACCGGGTCGGAGATAAGAAATTCATTCACAAGTCTCGATCTCTCTCGTTTTTTTATCTTCTCTTTTCGAGAACGACCGCGGAGAACGAGCCGTGACGTCTCCGTAAATGCTTGGGAATGTTTATTAAAATAAAAAAAAAATAAATTAAAAATAAAATTAAAAACACGAAGAAAGTAAACGCGAAACTAAGACGGAAACGCGAAGAATCGTTCGGGCCGATGCGTTAGCTGGGCAATGACGCAGAGACACCCACGCGGGAGGCAGTGACGCACGAACGGGAGTCAAAAACCCTCGGAATTACGAACTATCTGTGACCTACCTACGTGTTTAACAGCGGGAGCGGAGAAACGAGAAGATAATGATTGCACAGATTCTATTAGAGTGAAAAAAAATAGAGTGGAGTAACTTAATGAAGGCTCGAATCGTTGAATCGTAATTCACGATCAACGATAACATTTACCATCGTAAAGAAACAGCCTGTGAGGCGAAACCCCTCGAGAAAAAAAAATATATATAAAAATTTCGCAAATGTACTTACTCGGGATGTTCTCGCAATTTCGTAATAAGACGAGCTTTGTTAACTTACCTGCAACAGAAGAAAAAGTGAGCGACGTTATTAGCAAAGAAATGAATGAAAATTTCTTTTTTGAAATTGAGATTTTTATTTATTTTTTCCGTGTATACGTGAATTATTGGACCCGGAAAAGCAGAGGCAGCACGCTTGAATTCAAAGAAACACCTGGACCGCCTGTGCCTCCGACAGAATCCCCGGGTGCACGTATACCTGAACCTCCTCTTTCGGGGCGGGCAAATTTCGCATCTGCTCTCACAAACCTCTATAGTTACGCGCTCAATCCTCCTTCTGTCGCGTGCTCATTTTTCTTCCACGTTCGTTTTTCCCCGATAGAGTTTTCGTTTCTACTCTGCGCGGTAAAGATAATCGATGGAGCACCACGCGCGCGTGTCGTCAACGTGAAAGAGCCATCGGGATGATGACAAAAAAAATGCCAAACTCACAGTGAACGGCACGTTTGTCGGCCGATGCCAAAAGGCACCTCTGATTAGAATCCGATAAAAATTTCTTACGCAGACTCGAAAAACGAATGCCGAGCAAAAATAATTGTCTTTCCAGTCAAACTGTTCAACATACACATTTTCTTTTTGTGAAGAATTCCTGTTCCATATTTCGCTTCAAAGATATCGCAATTACCTTCTGAACTCTAATAGCCTCTCATCAAAGTTGCAATTGCAGGCGGAAAAAAAGAAGCACTAAATTACTAGCCTTTGATCGCCAACGGTCTTAATCAGCTACACGTTTACACCCTAATGATCTCAGAGTTCTTCCGAATATACCATCGGCTCATAATTTATACCAAAAACTTCTCGTTCGTTTCTCCGCCCCACGTTCGCTAAGTATATCCCTATCTGCAGTCATCAACGCAAAGTCACGAAGCAACGGTTAATTAATCCATAGAAAAAAAATAAAGAAAAAAAGAACAGTCCTCCGCTCGTTAATGCTAAATCCACCGATGCAGCGGCAAAGGTTTGTCCTCTCTATAGTTCGTCGAATGCTCCGAGTGTAAAACACGTGCTATAAGGCAGAGGGGCTTTTACCTCTCGGAGAGGGTTCCTCGGATGGAGGTTGAAGGTGGTTGCGGCCGGGTGAAGCCGCGAGAGCAGGTGATGGGAGAAAACCAAGCGGCGGTCGCGTGTGCTTCCTCGAAAGCCTTTCCTCGGGTGTAAAGCCTCGCCGCTTAACATTCACCTTATTTTTTATTTTTATTTCAGCCACGAGTATGCATATCTATACACACATAGGTAGATAGATATTTATGCTCATAGTTTCCAATGAAAACTGTACCGAGTACACATGTAGATGCACTATGTTATACTTTTTATTATGGTACATATACATATAGAGCATAAAGTGTGCGAGCTTGTTATTGTTGCTCATGCGGCTCGTAAAACAAGCGAAACGAGAGTCGTCGCCTTAATGACGATTATCGACCGACGCTCACACGTCTACGTACTCCTGTTATTTTAATCGTACACGATCGCTCCGAGCAGTTTAACCCTCTCTTGCTACTGTCATTTCGTTTTATAGTACATATATATATATAGGATATATAAATGCAATAAGATGATATCATTATTTCAATGTTATTACATAAACGGAGCATTCATTGCTCATCGAGAATATTTATCGGAGTAATGGCGAAACTCTATAAAAATTCATCGCGCAACTTGATCCACTATGATCTACTTCGGAGCTCACCGGAGAGATATTTTCATCTTTATGGATCTTTTTTTTTTTAGTTTTTTTTTCTATTACCACTGTCGTCGTTGTCGTTTTCGCCCTTAATGCCCGTAATTACAACTACCGCGATGAGACTCAAGCGGAAGACGCTTAGCAACGCCTCAGCTTGGGGCTGAAGCTACGGGTTAATTTCAAAGTACTGAAAAAAAAAACTATATCTTTCCATGTATTTTTGCAGCGCTCAACACGATATCGATGTCAATTTTTACCGTCAGTCAAGCAAGATATATTGGTAATTTCTAAAAACTATTTTTTGTTGCCTTTCATTTCTTATCTCGAGAATTATTTTATCTCAGTAGGATGTAATATGATTTTGTTTTTGTTCAAGAAAATTCATTGAAGATCCTTATCCTTGTAATCTCATCAAACCCCAAATTCCTCAAGACAGAGAAATAATAATGTTTCTTCAGACGAACCGCATTGCCCCTGCAAAATTTGCTCGACACGCAGTCAGGACTTGAGACGAAGAGGTGGACTGAGAAGGGTGGAGGGGGGGAGGGGAGGGGGGGGCTGCGCGATGGAGGAAGGTAAGAAAATAGAGAAAATAAGGAGGAGAAGGTGGATGAAGAGTCTTAAGCAGGGGGACAGCAGGTGATGCGCCAGGTGGAGTACGACGGCGCGTGCGCCACGTTGCCCCCCCCCGCCTTCCGGTCACGTGTCCGTCGCCGTCGTCGTCGTTCTCGTCGTCATCGTCGTCCCGCAACGGAGAATACCCAACCCTCCACTTTATATACACACATACCACCGTCCACCCTCGCTTCTCCGACGACGCTCTCTTCGTTATTTCACCATTAATTTCCTTAATTTTTGTTCCTTTTCTACTCTTTTCCAACTTTTCCCCGCCTCGTGCCCTGTCCGCGCAGCTTCTTCCCACCCTTCAAACCTACTCTATTTTTTTCCTTCCACTCATTTGCGTCTAGCGTACGGCGTTCTTAATTTTCCACACTAACCTGCCGCCTTGCTGCCACTGGCATCCCTTATTACGTCTACCTCGCTTGTGTTACCCAACCCATTCCAGCTCTCCTCGTGCATTTCTTCGCCTCGTCTTTCTTGCTCGCGTTACCGTGCATTTAATTAGACCTCCTGCAATTTGTTACGCGTATAAATTTGCATCGCTATCGTTTCGCCGGTGCTTCGCACGTTGGATGTTGAAAATTGTTTCTACGGTTTATATACACATACATATATAGGTATGTATATGTATATATATATATATATATTATACATACTTGAGGCTTGATTCGATTAAATTTTCCGTCCACCGTTGTCAGATCCAATTTACGATAGAGCAGCATCGCGTCCCCATGGACGCGACACCTGAGATATTTACTACGATTGGTAACCCTTGACGTGCGGGCGCTACTTTCTATTAACTGTTACAACCATACGAATGTTGTCAATCAATTTTTCATTTTTCTCTGCCATCAATGAAACGGTAACAAAGTCTATAAATTCAACAAAAATTATGGTTATTATTATTAAAATGATTATTGTCAGTATTATTATGATTATTATTATTATTACTATTATTATTATTATTATTTTTATTATCATATAAAATGATGTAGTTTCAAATTCGATCCGTTCCGATATCGGGCTATCGCGCACAGTATTTTCTTTCCCTACCGGCTAGACACGAGCTAAGCACAAAGATGACGAGACGCGATAGGCGTTAACCGTATCTATGTCTGATTTCTCCGGCGGCATGTGAGCAGGACACGAGGAGGAATGTGTTTGCGTACTACAATGGGAACTACGTGCGTTACAAACACGTATAATAGTACGAGGCTCTGTCTGGGATCTCCTGCCTCTTGTCGTCTGTGCTATGCCCGATCCGGCCCTAACAGAACGCACACATTCCCGCATCTCGGCTGTTTCCAGAGCTCCGAGAGCTGCAGTCACGGACTTATCAGCTCTACTTCCGGCTCTGAGCCGAGAATCGCGGACCCTCGAGCTCGTAAAGAAACATCTTTGAGAAGCTCGGGTCGCGCGCGCTCCCTCATTACTTATTATAATGTAACACCCGGAGACTCGAGATCGGATCGCGCGGACATGGGATGAAAAATCTTAGTCGGCTTCGATCTCGCGGGAGCGCGGGGCCGCGTTACCGATTTCATGCCGACGCCGCCGACGCCGCCGCTGCCAAGGGTCGATGGTTATCGGACTTCCTGTCCGGTTCGCCCTCGGCTTCACTGCGACGGTAAAAAAAAAAAAAAAAAAAAAAAAAAAAAAACCAAAGAGTATGTATGAAAAAAAACGTAAAAAAAATGAGTAGGAGCGGGGATTGTACAAAATAAAAAAAGCGAAAGAAAAATATATGTGTATGGGAGCACAGGACTCGGGTATAATCAACACCGGGCGGCACGCGGTGTTTCTTTTTTTCGTTTTTTTCTTCTCTTCCAAAGACGCATAGTCGAAAGGAGAAGGAGCCTGGGCGCGTCGGTCTTGCATCTGCTGTTCCGGGTAGACGATCTTTTGGCGTCTTTATATCCCGGCGGCAACGAGACTACGCTTTTATCGCTCGGGAGGTGTTACCGAAAACTAGGCTGTGTTGACTTTAACGAAGATGCATAAGAAAACTCGAGAAAATAAAGAGAAGAAAAAAAAAGAATTGGGACAAAATTGAAATATGAGAGGGGCGGTAAAAAATGAAATCTCACCCTTGTTACTGTTGAGATAATAAAATCGTCGATGTGACTCATAAATACCGGGGTTTACTTTTTTTGCAAGAAAGCATTTTTGTACAGAGTCGACGAGGAAAAGAAAAAAAAAATGCGCAGAATTCAATTTTCGCCGGTATGCTATTCATACCTCGAGCGTTGTGTCGCGAACGATTTTCCAGTTAATTTCTCAAGATCGGTGTGCGGAAGATAAAGAATAACGGCCACGTGCCCGGACCAGGTGCATCGGTCTCGGGGCACGCGTGCCGCAGATGATTCGAGGGATCGAATCGAGAATGGTGAATAACCGATGGCGGATCCTCCTCTCGCAGTGCACCCTGCGGAGGACAGATGACGAAGAGCCCACCTTGTATACCTGGCCCATTGAGAGTTTTTCCTCATCACTTACGCACACAGTGAACGTAGATCTCGCTACGATTACGCGAGACTCTTCGCAAGCCGCGAGAAGAAAGGAACACGAAATTCGAAAAGAAAGCGTAGCCGCGAGGAAAGCAGGAATAAAAAAGAATTGCAAGTTTGAACACAAAAAAAAGAAAAAAACAAGCGCGAAGATTGCCGCGGGGTGTGTAAGGTGGTGCGTACGAATAAAAAAAAAAGAAAGAAAGAAAAATGAAAGAACGAAGGGAAAAGGTGCACAATGCAACGAGCAGAAATCACTTCATTGAAAAGACTGCCGAAGAGAGCAGATGCTCTTCGAGAGAGTTACGAAGTGATCGCGGCGGGGATAGAGCGAGAGTTCGTTGGACGCACGGTGATCGAAGCCGGACCGGGGCGTGCGCACACACACGAGAAGTGGCAGAAGTTGAAGCGAAAGAAGCAATACGAAAAAAAATATATATATATACATATATAAAAAAAATTGCATTAATTTTACTTCGCGAAAGCGGTGAAGAAGTCTGTCGAGGGGCTGGCGAGGGTCGCGAGTAACAGATGTGCCCGGGCTTCGCGAGGTATTGCCAGCAACGAAGCGGCGCTGCTGCTGCTTCTTCTTCTTCTTCTTCTTCGGCTGTTTTCTTCGTACTGCACACGTTCGGGAATTTTTTTTGTAAGTACCACTTTGTATACACTATATTGTTAAATTGTATTTTGCGAATTGAATAAACGGCCGGCCGCGGCAGATGGGAAATGGAAACTGAAGTTCGAAGCAAACTTTGGAAATGTAATATCGATAGCGAGCATAAATTTCATAAGTTTGCGGTACATATTTTGTTAACTTCCGGTACGCGGCGAAGAAACAGACCGTCTCGAAGATTTATATGAAACCTTGTAAGCCGGTTCAGAAAACATGTATTGAAAAGAATAAAGATTTGATTCACTTGCTTTAGATAAAGTTTTCAATCGAACACAATGTATTCATGGTTAAGCTGGCATATCCATAAATTATGAATTCCTTTAAAAAAATTTATATTTTATTTATTTATTGGTATAATCCAGGTATAATCCATTACATCTGAATATCTAATTGATCTAAAAATTTGTAGTCCTTTGCCGAAATCGCAACTTTTGTCTATGCCCAATATAATTTAACGACCCAGCGAAACTTTATGAACAAAATAAAAAAATGTAAAAAAACACGTTTTCAACCCTCTTTGAAAGTATAATACCAAACCATATTATTGGAAGATTGAAGCGTAGAAAAACGATTTTTATTTTTTATTTTTTAATGGGAAGGGCGGCGGAGTAAGTGAGGAAGGAAGCAGAAGGAAACACATGCCGCGAGTCCGGCTCGTGCCACGATCGTGTTTTCTCTGCGTGTTTCGTATCTCTCTGTTTCGTAGAGAGGCCCCCGAGCGGGGTGCGTAAGCGTTGCAGCTGCCGTCCCGCTGGTTCTCTCTGGGCCCCCCGTTCGCCGCTCGTTCTTCGCGAGCGAAGACGCTCGTCGTCGTTTCCGACCCGAGGGAACACACCTCTCCGCTTCTCTTCCTTTAAAGCGAGCCCTTATGTATACACGTATACACCGCGCCCGGGACACAGGGTGCGTCGACCGTCGACTCCTTACCGCAAGAGCCGGCATTCGCGTAGAACCGTCTATATATACAGTACAGTATTAAATGCTTTTGCGCTATAGTTTGTGAACCGAAAAACCGAAAGGAATAAAAGGGGAAGCCGGGAGAAGCGCGCACGAGACCGAGACCGCCAATACGAAGAGAAATGTCTTATAAGGTGTAGAGCGGGAATGGGCAAAGAATAAAAAAAAGAAGCGCTTTGCCCTCGTGCCGTTCTCTGCACCTGGAGTCTCCTGCTTTTGCCTCTGGCAAGGTCCGCACACAAACACAAATGAGCTATACGGGCTGTACGAGAGTACACTTTACCGGCTACTTAAGCCGCATTAAGCTCTTTCTGGCTTCCTACATGTACCATTTACTTCAATGAAAAACATATATATGTATGTCTCCGAGATATCGTTGAGGTTTTTATAGGATTTTTTGAGAGATTCACTGTTTTTCGTTTTCGGGACCCGGAAGCTCTCCGGATGAACAGGAGATATTCGGAACGATAATGAGACCCGTACAGATGAGTGTTGTATCGTCGCAACTGGACAAATATTTTATTCCTGCGTCTCGATATGAATGGAGGCTGAGAAATCCTTTTTCGATGTAACGAATGCAGGGAGATTTTTTTTTAACTTTGAAAACTGCATATAGATGGAATTATTTTATCGGCCGGAAATGTAATTTTTTAAGTTTTTTTTTCTTCAAATTGAGGAACATTTTTTGTTTCATCAGTTCCATCCTCACGGTGAGCCCCTTAAGAGCCAACGGAGTCGCAGGAGAGCCTTGACGAAATTTCGTCGATGGATGGAAGACCGTTGGCGGTGAGAAGCATCAGAAGCAACTACCGGTCCGGGTGGCGGTACGCATCGCCGAACAAATTCGATCGTTGTCGAGCGTTTGACGGGTATTAGGCACAGTAGATATATTCAGTTACCAAGGGCTTAACACGAGCCTCGCGCCTTCGTAACACGATCACTCCCTCGCGCTCTCCACGGCTCCTCTTCCTTTGGGTTTATTCCTCGAAGAACGAGCCAATACCTGCATCGGGAGAGATACACGAGTTCGCCGACGTTTCTCGACCCGGGGAATTAAAAACGGTCGTGTCCTATCTCGCGAATGGCCGCGGCAGGAAAGATTTTTCAATCCAGAGAGAAACAAGGCGACCTGGCGAACTAGGGAAAGCAAATCCCAGAAGCGGCGAGGCGCTGCGGAGAACGCCGAGGGTGGTCCTTCGACACCGCTCCCCAACTCTCTCTCACGGCGCTATGGAAATAATTCATGGACAAGCTCGAAATATCATCCCTATCGACTTATTTTCACTTCACGAATTTAAAAAAAAAGTTACGTCCCAAAAAAGAAGAATGTTCAGTGTATGCAATTGAGGTGAAAGTTTCTACGCAAGTCAAAGTAAATTCTAGGGTAGAGCGGGGCAAAATGGGGCAACGGGGCAAAACGGGATTTTTGGGCAAAACGTTATTTTCCAATATTTTTTGGATGTCCGAATTCGCCCTATTGGATATATCAGGCTTTTCTGCCCAGTTTTGCCACCCTGTCCGATTAAAAAATGATTGGAAAATTTAGTTTTGCCCAAAAACCCCGTTTTGCCCCGTTGCCCCATTTTGCCCCGCTCTCCCTTACATCGTATATAAAATCGATTTAAAAAATAACTTTTTTTGAAAATGTATAATTTCCCGGATTTCTCTTTTCTTTATGCAGAGGTGAAACTGATATAAAATTACGGTTATTGGAGTATAAAAAAATGACGTGAAGACATTCAGTCACGAGTGAAGGAGGGGTTGTGGGAGGGCGACTGGATAGCTCGTCTTATTCCAAGGCTCGTGCTCTCTGCTCTCCGAACAGATGGAAGGAGCGGAGCAAAGGAAATAATCTGAGTCTGAGATTCTCGAAAAAAAAAAGAAACACCGACGGGCAAGCCAAGAAGCACTCAGCCCTCGCGTCTAGTTCAATTCACGTCAAACTCTTCAGGCAGTGCACTTCCTTATATTGAACGTTCCGGTGGGCCACTATAAGCCGCGACGTGATAAAATAGCGACGGTTTCCCGGGGAGGCGATCGTTACCGGCGACGAGAAGAATGAAGTTAAGCGTTTCCGACGGACTTTCGACTTTACGTAGCGGTTAATAAATATTTCACCCGCTTCAGTCGCAGACTTGAGTACCGATAATTTTTTTTTTCTTTATGAAAATAGTGCAGCAGCTCTCTCAGCCACCGCTACATCGATTACGCGAACCCCCCCGGAGGGGCGGAAAATCGCCCGACAACTTCGAATTTCGCCAGTTTCCATCCTCTCGCTTTCCGTCCCAGGGATCAGCCTCAGCCGCGGTGGCATCGAAATAGAAAAATTCCCCAAAAGCCCCCCCAAAAAGATATCGAAGGCATTCTCCTCTCGTCTGCACAGCGCAACAAGCTCGAACCCGCTAGAGCCCGCCAGCGGGAGAAGCAACAGCAGCAGCAGCCGGCTGTCGGCTTTTTGCACCCGTCCCATACACCAATTTTTCATCTCTGTTCGAATTCTTCGTCCCTCTCTGCCGCTTCCACGCTACGTTCAAATGCCCTTCCACGCAGCTTCTGTCTTTTTTTCTCTCACTCCCTCTCACTCTCTCTGGTTCTCTTCACAACTGCGAAGTAATCCGTGTGCATTTACGACCCTCGTCTCGCTTCGTCCCCCGGTGATGCAGTGCCTCGGATACGCGTTGGTAAAAAGGGCAGGTGTGTGGTGCAGCGCTCGCTACTTTCATCCATGATATATACGGGGAACGAGACTGCGAACGCGAGAGAGACGATCGGTGGAAAATCGTAAGGGAGGAATAAAGATGAAACTCTCCGACGTTCTTCCCGTACGTGTGTGTGCGTGTGTGTGAATGTGTGCGTGTGTTGTAAGAACATCAGGTCTATGCGAGTACGAGATGGAAAGGGGGAGAGGGAGAGGAGGTGGAGTGTGGCGCGTGCCGTCGTCGACCATCCGGAGGCCAGGTGTAGGCTTTATCCATTTTGCTGGAGCGCACGCGTTATTTACCCCCTCATGCCATCCCGACGATCTGCTTCGGTCAATTTGGGATTCTGATGCATCGGACACCCGGGTGTGTTCTCTCTCGCCCTCTCCCCTCTGTCTGCGCCGATTTCGGATCAACGATCGTGCGGATTAAAAAAATAAAAATGAAACATTCGATCGGATGATTACGAGAGTCGCCGTTGAGATTTCCGTCGAGCGACTGGCGCGTGCCTGACAGCCAAATAAATTTTTATCTATGAAAGATACTTGAGTTTTATGATAATAATAATAACTGTTATTATTGGTCGCAGCTGGATGAAATAACTTCTGCCTCGAGTCTAAGAAACCGAAGAGTTTTCTGGCGGTGGATAAATTTAGTACGAACGGTTGCAGTAGAAAAAAGATACTAAGAATATCCAATCGATAGAATAGAAATGTCAGTCGAATACGAAATTTTCTACTTATAGAATATTGACCGGTGAATAAATCGGTAAGAATAATCCGTTTTGTTCGACTTGTGCGACAGGATAAATAAAATAAATTGGAGGAAAAAAGTGGAGGGAGAACGGGGCAAAAATGGATGCTGTGTTTAACCCTGACTCCATGTTGGTGTTTTCGGCACCCTAATTCCATGTACCGGAGTCGTTTTCCGCGGTGCGCTACCACACCCGCAATTATTAATAGAAAAATCTGAAAAAATTCATAGTCGATCCTTAGAATGTCCTTTTGAATTGCGAACGGCAATTTTTCGGATATTGTTATTTAAACAAAAAATATTTTATCAAATATGAAGCAATGAGCGGAAAAACGCTTCTTCCGCGCACAAAAACGACCCCCCTACATGGAGTGAGGGTTAAGCCGAGACATTTTACGTGTCTTCGGAGAAAGATCGGTAGGAAAACGGTACATCGACCAACTAGTTTTGTGGGTGTAAACCGAAAAAAAAAAAACTTCAAAGATAATAGTTGTTAAATATACTTCGAATTTCACGAAGCTTTCGGGGGATGGTTTGTACGGTGTGAGAAGTGTACCAAACTATAGAAATGGAGAGAGAGAGAGAAAGAGAGAAAGGGGAGGGTGAGAGAGAGAGGAGTACGAAACGGCACACGCCCACGCCGAAATGGCGTCGCCGTCTGCCTCATAGTCGAGGGGCGTTACTCGCCTACCGGACGAGGGGTTTGTCGAGGTGGGTTGAAGGACGAGGTGGATGAGAGGGTGTCGAAGGGGGGTGAACGGGAGGGCGGTAGCGCCTCTTCCGATTTTACTTTCCTTCTCGTTCTCTCTCACTCACCTCGACCAACCCCCCCCCCCCCATGTCTCCTCATCCCCCGAACACTACTTCACGTCTTGTTGTGGGATCTTCGACCTAACGTTCACCCTTGTGCCGAAGAGCTCCAAAAGCTCGATACCACTTGGACTGTTAAATAATTTTTTATTCCACGAGCCTCGTGAAGGAATGGCAACAGTCGTCACATTTCGAACAATCATTCAACGAAAATGGAAAATAAATTTTTATCACACGAACGACGATTTTTGCTTCCTCATAGACAATCGGCCAGTCACTTTGCATAAAAGTCAAACACGACATTGACGTTGAAAAAAGTTGAAAATTGAAATTTTCATAGGGCTTCCTCATAAAATTTGCAAATTAAAATTTTCATACGACTTTCTGCATAACGTTCCTTTATTCGCGAAGGATTATTATTGGCTTCCTCCACGTGAAAGCCAATAATACAGAAAATCCTTTCTTATATAAGAAGCTTCGCGAATAAAGGAACTTTATGAAGAAAGTCGTATCAAAAATTTAATTTGCAAATTTTATGACGAAGTCATATGAAAATTTCAATTTTTAACTTTTTTTTAAATACGTAAAATATATATGTATATTTCACAACGTTCGATCGGGGGTTTCCTGTTACTGGATTTGTTTTTAACAAATAGTTTGATTTTTCTGACTCCGTGTCAATCGTAGTTTCCGTCGGAGTTTCAAAAAGAATTAAAAAATTCAATTTCAAATGAATTAAAAAAAAGAAAAAACACGCCCAAGCCGAGAAAAATGAAAATCGTTTTCGGAAAACGAAATTGAGAGAACAGATGGCTAATGGCCATCTGTATAACAGAAACGCGACCGCGCCCAATTTTCCGCGTCCTCGAATCGGATGAATTATCATCCGGTGAATGCGAAATCGCATCGCCAACTTATATTATCTCGCTGAGCGAAGCGAAAAAAAAATACACAATAAAAAAAGCCCTCTTATTGAATTTCCATCTCACCGATACTCCACGTGCGAGCGGAAAAAGTTAAACGCAGCGATGATCCTTCGACGCTCGTGCATTATCCGCGTCGTCGAGCACAGAAATATCGAGGCTCCGCGACAATGCACTTCATACGTAGCTGCATAAAATTCAAACGGGTTGAGGGGGCTTTTCCACGATTTGCATGTGCGCAAATGCCTCCTCCAGTCAACAAGACACGCAGGACAGTTGCAAACGCGTACACTATAAAAAGATCTTAAAAAAAAAATGATAAAAAAAATCACAAATATGACGAATGCAGCTCGGCGAAAGAGCAGCTCCGTTATATAGATGTATATATTAAAAACATATATACCGTAAGCTTCGCGTGCGTCAACGTTTGCCTTCGCGAACAGCAAATACAAACGAGCGCGTCACACACGTGTCGTGTAGCATGCATTTGTTCGCGCACATATCGTTCATTACGTCGCGGCGATATTGTCGATAGTCCGATGGTAATTGACGGTCTATGCTTTGGGAATTATACATATATATATATATATATATATATATATGTAATACATATATATATATATATATATATATATATGTAATATAGTTACTTTGAATTTTCCGCCAGCGCGTCTTTGCGTCGAAGTGCGCATGCAGCGACGACGAACGAAGACGATGAACTATTGTTAAGGATAATAATTAAAAAACAATGGCCGAAGTTATCTAGGCGAGTTTCCTCTGTAAGAAGCTTCGTTACAGGTGTACGCGAGTATTACGTATTGACTCGCTGTACAATCTATATATAAGTACTCTCAGCTAGATCTATATATATAAAGTTCCGGGAAAGCTCTTTAGCCCGTTACGGTTACGTCTGTCGAACGATATATAGTAATACAACGCGGTTCGCGACTATTGAATCGCTGGCCGCATTGCTACCACCGACACGGGAACCCCGAGCTTTCCAGGAAGCGTCGGAGTCACGTTGATCGATAGAGTTGCGATGCTATATAACAACATTGTCGAGGTATCGTGTAAGGTTGAGTCGCTGAAGCAAATTACCCTTTTGATTGCCTCCCGGCGTGCACGGAATTTATACCCTGTAGATACGAGGCTTTTCCTGTCGAGGGAACAAAATTTTATCGATTTTTTAAAACGTCGATCGGGTGGCGAGAGAAATTACTTTGACGATCGGAGAATAATGAGGAGGGTCGGAATTGATGAAGAATAAGTTTTACCCTTACTCTAACCAACAGGCTCGCGCAGACTTTAAATAACTGGAAAAAATATCGTTAAAAGAGGCCATTGTAAAATCTAAATTTTATAACCCCAGCTACTTTTCAATGTAATTCTTATTTAAGGGTGTTATGTAAAAATAGATTTTGTTTATATTAATTATTTTCAATTAATTATTATTTGTGGCCACTCTGCGCGAAATGGTTTTTAAAACGGCCTCTCATCGATCCGGCTAGGCCAGGTCATTGATCGTTTTCCGTGGTCGAAGTGCATTTCGGTTCGATACGGTTGCAACATATCGCGCAATTCGACGGCAAAATCTATACGGGACGGTCGTGGAGTAGCGATCGAGTAATACGCAAGCGTGTGCACGAAACGGTTCGACAATAATGTAATGCTCGATGTTACTGTCAGCGAGTTAATAACTAACGTCGTCAACGCCGTCGTATCTGCGAGTGTTTATTGCACGCTATCTTTCCTCGATGGCCAACATAACACGTGTGTGTACGAGCCCACGCGTGACAGCGATGACTAGGCTCATTTCTCCATCGATCTTATACTACAAGCGCCGATAAGAATGAACCGAGCGTACTCTTATCGTGCATTCAAGCGCAGGTGAATGCGGATAGGAATTATTTTCGAACGGGCTGAAAAGCAATTTGAAAACAACAAAGCTTGTAAAATTTTTAGCAATCCGTTTCCTCCTTTATTTTTTTTCAAGTTCTTATTTATATCCGTTATACTTTTGAACTAAAAAAACTATCAGCAATTTTTTTGAACTACGTTAAATGAATTCTATCATAACTGTTCAATGCTGAAAAGATAACTATTTTCTGCTTCTGTTGACATTGAATTCCGAAAAAAAAATTATCTTCAATTATTCGTAAACTTTGAAAAAAAAAAAAACATTTTTTTCATTATTGTTGATTCGTATTTATCATCATTTGATGGAAGAACTCGGGGAAAATAGCTGACTACACGCCTCGACTGTAACTAGGAGTTGCTGCCCGGAGAGTCGCAATGGCCCTGTTTACGCTGTTCACTTCGGGCACGTGTGTTTGCTCGAAGCGTTAGCGCGATGCACCGTGGCAGTTGCAATTCTACTTCGAGGAATAGGACGTGCAGAAGGCGTAGACTCGTCGAAGATAATGTCGAATAGAGAATCGATAAGTGGTGGGAGTGAAACAGGAAACTTCGAAATACACGAGATACTCCATCGGAAAAGACGTCTGCAGCCCCGTGCTCGGCGCACCGCAGCCGCTGCTGCACGTTCTTGACGGGTTCGAGGACTTTGCTGCCGCGATACAGTTTTCCTCGTCAACGAAGCACCGGCTTCGATCTCTCCGGGCAACGCGACCGAGATCTTTCGATAAACTTTTGTTCCGAGTTTCTCGAGCACAATGGTAACTTTACACGCGAGACTCCCGACGCCGGAGACGTCGGAGGACCGCTGGCGTATCAACGATTATATTAATAGACCCGTGGAAGACAATTGACGAAATAGTCTTGAAAATAATACCGACGGTTTAAATTTAATTTTATTCCCGACTGCTCCGTGAAAATACGTATATAAATTTTCTTTTTCTCGCATAGGCATCGAACTTTTTAGCGTTAAAATAAAAATGAAGAAGCGAGACAAATGTAACCTTTTTTCCCCGCGTTCACTCTGTCTGCCTGTCTACCGCCTTCCACAATCTGTCGGATCGAAGTTCTCCCATTCCGCGGAGCGAATTTATATATCAGCGTGTGTGTACGTTGGAGGATGGAGTGGAGAAATGGACGCGGCTAGACATGCGGGGAGAAAGGGGGGAAGAACGAAGAGAGTCCGAGATCGCCGCTAAAGCTTAGTCTAGAAACCGCCCTCGGAATATATATATATATACACACACACACACACATACACACATATATGTAAGTATGTGGAGAAAGAGAGTAGTCGAAAGTTTTCGCGGTTCGCGGACCAGCCAGACGGCACGCAGACACCGCGAAACTATTACTGGATCGGCGAGCGGTGCGAAAACGACGAAACGAGCGAGCGAGCGAACGAACCGGGGGGGAAAGCGCGGCGGGCGAAATATACCACAGTAAAAGACGAACGAGAGACGGAGCGAGATGCGAGAGACTCGCCACCGTTGGCTCATCCTCTCGCGCGCTCTCCTTCTCAATTCCTACGTTCGCCGTGGCTCGCTGGGTTTTTCTCGTCGCGCTTTCCGGGCCTCTCGTCGACTACGTCCTCGCGCCCCCGCCGGTGGGTGGGTGGCGGTGCGTTTCCCGAAATATTATCAAAACTCGACCGCGAACACGGCGGCAGCATCCCGCGCTCGACCGCGGCTACTTGATATCGCGCATGAGATTGGATGGACGCGTTTTGGTAATCGGAAACCGGGAATGGAAAAAAAATGTCTTCTCGTTATCGTCAACGAACGCCGGTCGAGCGCGACTACATCGTGCCGAGGCATCGGGCTAAGGTAAATGTCCCTATTGCCGACCCCTATAAGGCCGACCGGGGAAAAGAATGACGTTTTCAAACGTGACAAAAGTTAATTCGAGGATGATTTTCACATCAATCGATAGCTTTAACCATACACTTTCCAAAAATCGTAGACTCAATCCATTTC
>JAPYZD010001455.1:0-26795 GCA_030522725.1 Ichneumoninae sp. B BG-2022a
TAATAAATAGTATAACCAACACGTGAAAACACTAAGATTATAAATAAATAAAAACTAATAATCATTTTTAAAAGCACGAATAAACAACTTATATATATAACAAATTAGCATAGACGCAGCTCGACACGTATTCGAGGTTACTACACGTTGAATGAATTCAATGCACTGTAGAATAGCACACAGCTGCAACATTTTTATAGCAGACGACAAATAATCGCAACGGCAATAGTAGATAATGGCGGGCGTCTGTCGATATATCTGAACAGGGTCTTGGCCCGTTTTTTCGAAGTTAATTATCTCTGCCATTTCACATTTATTTTTCTTATTCCTTTGCTACGAATACACTCCCACATACACAGAACTAGTGCGCCAAATTCTGTCAAGAGACGTTGCGTCGTTTCGACAAACACTGGACTCAACGAAAACAGCAAAATCGGGGTGCCTCCGTCAAACGCATAACTCCCGTCTTTTTGCTCTAGCGGGCAGTCGGGAGTTAAAAACACTCCTCCAGATCGTCCGTTCGAGTGAAACAACCCCTTCGGAAACAATCCCGTTTGATTCAACGAGCGTGGATAATTTTACGTGCCCGATGTTTGATCAATTCGTTGCCACGCAGCACGCACCTTCCATTAATGCGTCCGAAAGGATTTTAAAGGGCGAGAAAGGGGTTGAGACCGGCCCATTGCGGATGTGCAAATTCGCAAAGCGGACCCCCGGTATCTCTGTAACGAATGTCGCGAGCCGGGGTTTATGGGAGCGGGAGCAAGAGCGCACAGTGCCAGCCGCTTGGTAATGCGTTCGGCGTTCGGGACAACCTGTAGCTCCTCGTGGCTCTCGAAATGGTTTATGACTATACTCTCAGGATGATCCGGGGCAGCGGTCCCACCGCCTAGCCGATAATTAGTTAATCAGTCAACCCCGTCGCGCGCAACTCTCTCTCTCTATATCCTGCTTTATATATACCGTACGAGTGCTTGGGAGGGCGACTCCGGCGGTGTTCAAGTTAACAAGCTCACCCTCTCTCTCCATCTGCCCTCGTGTTTCCAGAGCTTCTCATCCACCGGACTCTTTTCCATACGATCTTGCATTTACCCCTCACAATCAATCGCTTGATTAAGCAGAACGATAAGGCGCGTGGCACCGCTGCGCGCATAACGATTCGTTCACTCCGCAGAAATTCGCCAAAGAGAAGAATAAGGAAATAAAAATGAAAATAAAAAAAAAATAACAGTATTAATTATAACGCTCGTTAAGTATCGGCTTCTTCTTTCTGTCCGGAATTATTAATTTAGGTACACTACTTAGACGACGCGGGATATAAAATATATGCGGTATCTTCGCGCGTTGATGGAGAAAAGTATATGGAAGGCGAGGCCGGGGAGCACCAAGTGCCGTTTCTGTATGTGTCGGTGTGTTTATCTCGCCGGTTATAAGCGGTAAAAATATCGTCGAGATTTGTCAACGTTATTAATAACCGAGAACCAGTGCCCGTTTATCTCAACGAGTCGTACGGTAGTCGCGTCGAACGGCAGGATGCGCAAATTTTACGAGAGACATCTCGGGAGGTAGGTGAATTTCATCGGAAATTCGGCGCTTTTGAACTCGAAACTCCGGATAGTGCGGGTTATAGGATCTTGCAGGACGGTGCGCCGGGTGGGGGGAGGGGGGAGGGGGGGGGAGTGGAGTAAGATAGGCGTCGGTTTTCTGGGCTTCTCGCAACGATGATGATTAAAATAGTATACGATCCGCTATGGCAGCGGGAACGGAAGCAACAAATAATGGCCAGGAGGTGTGGAGCGTAAACCGTGCGTGGCCGCGTTTTGCACTCGCGATTCAGCCGCGAGACTCTTGCGTTATACCCTGCGAACTTTCTCGCTCTGACAGGAACGCGAGGAGACGGAGAGAGACTCTTCGTCGTTGAGGATGCCGCGTCGGGTCGACGCGGGAACGGAAGAACGAACAGCGAGAACGCGAGATGCGCTACCGACGCGCCCCATATAATCCCGACGATGCTTCTCAAGACTGTTCCAGGCTTCGTCCGCCTCGGAAATCTCGCTCGCGATGCTACAGGGTGTATCACAATTTCCGCGTGCTACGCAACGTTTATCGATTTTTCACGAAAAATTTTAATTACGCGGATTTGCGGAGTTACAAATTGACCGCCGGTCACGGACTGCAACGCTGAAATTGAGGATTGAATACGTGGGACAAATTATTGCGTGATGGATCACTCTGCAAATGAATTTTTTTTTATACCCTGATAGAAATGGATAGAACATTTTTTATCTTTATACTAACTATATATACGAATGTGAGTGAATTTACGTAATAATTTTTCTATTGTCAAATTTGTTCCGTGTTATATTAATGATAAATGATGATAATAATAATTGCTACCGCTGGAATATACTTGAAATTAATTAATAAGTGAAATGGAGCATTTTTATAGAAAATTTTCACAGATCATACTCAAGTGAAATGTGACATTGCTATCTGGCTGTTATTTTTTTTTATTCCCAAAACGCCCGAGAAATGACTTAACGCTGGACTAAAAATCAACACAACCTCAAAATATTCTGAACGCATTTTTCTCCGAAATGTTATTATAAAATAGAAAACGAATCGTTTCGGCGAAAAATGTATCAAAAATGTTAACTCCGTCTGTCTCGCGCTGATACGCGTTTAGCCTCCTCTTAAGGTCGCCCGAATAATCTTACACCCTTTAAGCAAGCTTTTGAGACGATGATGTTCGAGGCACACGTGTCATTGTGTCTCACGTGGTCGCACAATGTCGGTTAAGCATCGCGGCTTGGGCCAAAGCAAACAGCGAATGTCGGGCGCATCGACGATTTATCGCGATGACACGTGTCCCTGGTAGAGCCGAGAGTCTGCGACAAGCCCGAGTCTTCGAGATATATGCGAAGTAGCGGCGACGGTGGCTCGCGCGACTTTCCAGAGGATGCGTGACTCTATACTCAAAGTTCTTTCTAAAGTCGGCCGAGAGTGTCGGCGTAAATTACGTTACGGGCTGTTTAGGACGTGGCACCATTTAATTTTTTTTATTTATATCTTCATTTTTTTATTATTTTTTTTAACGAACGCAAGCTCCGAAGAACCGAGAGCATCTTCGTCAAAGGAGATTCCGCGCAGGAAGGGAATGTCGGGACATCTCACCCGGAACGGAATAGATCTGCCGACGCACCCGGGTTGCCGCTTCGAGTTTTCTCAATCAATCTGCAATATCCGCATCTCAAATTCATAGCGATCATCCCGGCGAGACCCTTTTCTATTTTATTCTCGATTTAACGGAGGATCGATTTCGCAGCCGTCAATTTATCGGGACTCCGACTGTGAACTCCCGACGCACAGAGAGGACTCGTTGAACAATGAGGTAATCGTGTATTTGGACGATTTCCAAGAATTTTAAGTACCGCCGCGCTCCGAGTGTCCGAGACCATAGCGTAGATCACTCTTAGCCTAAAACGCCACTTCGCTTTAGTACCTCTTCCACCTATAGTTACATTTTAATGATTCTTGAGACGTCTCCGCCGCACCCTGCACCGAATAATCGTTCTCGCCACATCTGACTCACACGTTTCACCCCCTTCGCAACAATTTCCCATACCCACCGCTCCGCCGTTGAAATATTATACATAATACACACTTGGACTACTTGCCGCCCCCCCCGCCCTCTCTCGCTCGCCTCTTTGATGAAAAGGCGCGTAATATTATTTTTATGCAAAAACATAAATAGACGGTAGTGTATGTGCCGGTAGGATGTTATCTCGTTTCCTGATTATCGAGTTTGGCCGCTCGATCCATGCCTGCCTTACCACCCCCCCCCCTCTCCCACCCCCAGGCATCGAGGATATGCAACTACTATATAATACGCGAAAGTAGAGTATATGACCGTAAGTTACTACTATAGAATGTACGTTGAAGGAAGAAAAAAGGGAGAAAAAAAAATGAGAGAAGGTGACTCTTATCGGCCTATTAGTTGGATCCGCTCGCTCGCTACGTACCTACTTCATGGGTGCTTTATCGAATCACCCTGGTACGCCGGTTTATATAGGCTGCCTATGGGTACTGGAAGAACTGCTGCTGGGCCTCTCGTTTGTTATCGCTATCGCGAATCTGTTACTCACGCGCTCTTTCACGGTCCTCCGCCTCTTCTGCGCGTTCCCCGCCCGCCCGCAACCCCCGGCAAGTATCGCTGTATGTGGGTATCTCACTCTCACCCACTTCATCGGCTGCATGGTGTATACGCGTCCGCGAGCCTATTACTTTAACGCATTGTAATAATGTTGTACCACCAATTAGCTTAATGCGCGAGCGAGTGAAGCCAGAGAGAGAATGAGAGATCGGGAGCCTCGCAAGGAGAGGCCCCAGAAGGAAAATACCTCACGCGCAACTCGGGGCGGTAGCAAGCGTATCGTCATTAGCGTCGTTACGATACATCATTCATCCACTTTAAGGTGCTATAGACTCAACGAGGCATCCCCTTTCGTACCCAGTAGCGTTACCGTACGCGCTGCTGTGTGTCCGCTTTATGCCTGCATTGCACCAAAAACTACACTGTCCGACAGAGAGAAGCGCACGCTCAACACCGCTCGGGCTCGGCGCATCGCCGACTCGGGAGCTCCGGGACAGAGATGCGAATTCGCTCTACCATGAATAATTTTCGTACTTATGGAATCATACTGAATTCACGAGGGATTCACCTCCACGGGGATTTCCGTAATACTTTAATAATAACCTTGAGCTAATAGAGGCTTTTTGAATAATATACGTACATTGTATTTTTTTTCAATCGGTTAATAAAGATCTTGGGCGCTTTCTAGTTTGCAGAACGAGAGAATTATTTATAAGCCTCTTACGATGCAGATCGCGCGCTGAATAACACTTAGTATTGGAGATCGAAGGAAAATTATGTTTGCGAACGCGCCCAATCGTTTCTTGAGAATCGGAAGGTCGGCTCTTGCCTTGGTATCGGTAATTATATTGTTGCATATGAGTCTACGAAATACTGTGGTGTTTTGTTCTTTTATAAATTGGGAAATTATTTTAGGAAAATTTCATTTTTTCTACTTGAAGTGAAACCTGTTTCCGGTATGAATAAGATTTTCAAACTGGAAGTGACGCATTTCCGGTATTACGTCACCGACGGTCGAAAAATAAGATTTCCAAACCGAAGATGAGTGTCACAACGTAATTCAGAAAAAATGTCTGCGTGGCGTCACTTCCGCATTAAAAGTGAGGTTTTCAAATCGGAAGTAACGTGACAGAGACAATTTTTTATTTTTCTGAATGATGATAGCGATGGTGACAAATGGGACAAAACGACGTTGAAAATCTGGATGTATCCTTGAGAAAAAATGGGGCATCCAAAAATTATTGGAAAAATGCGTTTTGCCCCACCGTCTTATTTTACCCCGCTCTATCCTAGTGTTTATCCTTCATCAGCGTTATTAGAAAACACCTGACCCTGTCATATCGAAAATTGATTTTCCATATAGATGAATTTAGCATTTAGCATTTCATAAATAAGTAAGAAAACACTCAACATCAACTAAACAAAAAACTACACTCAACATCAACTTTGTCCAATTTTGGAGCGCGACTCTCGCGAATGACGAAGGGCATTCGAATTTCGCGAAACCTATATGGTTTCCGCCGCTCGGTTGTTGGTTACGCTGTTCGGCGGAGGGTTCGGCAAAGACAAACAAGCGGGGTCTCCAGAGGTTCGGTAATTAATGGGTAGTTTGGCGGTCGGCTGGACAGCTGTCCCCTTTTTTCCTTGGCGCAAACCGCAGGACGAACGGGCGGGGAGATCGTAGTCCGTTGCTGTGCGCGGGGCTCGCGGGTTTCCTCCCGCGCTCATACTTTTGCCCCGTGGTGAAACGTCGTCGCGGTCGAAGCGTGGAAGACGCGAAAACCATCGGACTGGAGAAGCGAGAGTCTTCGTCTCTCCGGCTCGGGGTCTGGCTGGGAGAGACGCCGTGGCTGCCAGCAGCGTCGGAAGGACCAAGATGGATAGTCCGACACCAACGGACAAGATCAATTGAATTTCTATTTGGGCATTGCGGGGCGCACGCGCTTATAGCGTACCCCGAGATTCCATCTTCCTCTCGCTTTCGCCAATTCCTTTATTCCTCATATCGCGTTGAATACAGCGTTCCGAAAGAAAACTCGGAACACCCTTCGGAAAATAATGGAATCTCGACGAAAGGATGACGAGAAAGAATATAAACTATACGTCGGTACCGGCGCTCTCTTCATCGGAACTATAAACAAGAAAAATTGAAGTCTGGTATTTAGACGTTCGTTCAAGCCACGACGCGAGAATAATTTTTCTCCCGATCGCGAGAAAAGGCGGCGGCGGTTTTGATTTAATCTTCAAACGTACACACTACTCTGCTTGTCGGGTGAGAACCGCGCGCCGGAGTTTGCACACCGGAAACGCGAATTAAAGAACAAACTCGCGTACGGAACGACAGACCGGCTTGAGCACGGACTGTTAATGCTGTGCGTGCACTACTGTGGACTTAACTCTCGCTGGGACTGTAGTTTCGATGTAATCGAGTTAACGTTTCTTCATTTTTTTCCTTCTCTTAATGTCCGATGCAAATGAAAGGGTGCACCTAATTGTTCGGACAGGTAGGAGACCGCCGAGCGGTGATTAATTGCTTTCCAAGTGGGGAATCGTACATCTAATTATCCACGACCGCACGAACGCAAAAAAATGAAAGAAAAATAAAGTGACCCGCAACCGATGTTCACTCCGAATGCGAAACGTGTGGCGACTCTATTATACAATTTTGTTTTCATTGCGTTAAACTCTTTTTTTCCCCTCGAGAGATAAATTGACCGATTAATTACATTGAATGCAGTGTCTTTTTCGTAGAACAATGCGCTGCGAATATAAATTGAAACATGTAAAACATTATCGTTCCATAAAGTAATGACGATGTTTTCCGTCGCAGGCGCACTGCTGTGTTTCGTAAATGCTGTGAAAAATAATAACTAAAAAAAATCTCATCGCCAGCAGTCAATAACCGATTAAAATTATCTCGAACTTCCGTCTGGTACAGTTCGCGGTGTGTGCATGCCTGCACTCTCGACTTCGTTTGAGATACGCAGTGGATAACTACTGGCACCGCGAATTCCCGGTAACAGAGCGAGATAAAGTCAATCAATTGTTTACAATTTATTATTTCATTGTAACACTCGACAGCGATTTCTCACTCGGCTCGGAGCCGCATCGCTCGGCTTGTTGATGCTTTTTTCTCGAGCAAATGTATCACGCCCCTCGTTATTGTGGAATAATAATATCATACTTTTTAACCCCCTCGCAGCGGAACGCATGTGCTCCAGTTTCCAGAAACTGGCCAATAACGTATTGATAAGGATTTCGCGAAAATTATAATTGTAAATATCACGTAAGTTTTAGCCCTAAAAAATTATACATTCATAATATAACTATTGGTATAGCCAAAAAATATAACAATTAAATCTATTTCAAAAGATAAAATTGACTAAAGTAGATAATATTAATAAGGTATCGATAATGATTTCGTAAAATGTATAATTGTAAATACTACGTAAGTTTCAGTCGTAAAAATAATAGATTAATAATACAACTATTCATGTAGCAAAAAAAATCAAATCTACTTAAAAATATAAAATGTATTAAAATCAATAATATTAATTTTCTGCGCGGAAATAAATGCTCCGAAGGTTTTAGATTGCCTTTCTAATTTTGTCCCTGCAGTGCATCAGAAGAATATGGTAAAAAAAAATCTAATGCGTGCGAGGACTTTCGTGTAGGTTCAAAGCACTATCGGGCGTTCCCTGAGGATTTAATTTATTAATGCCTCGGCAGAATTCTTCGAGGCCCGGGCGGGGTGCTGGGAGCAGTGCTTCTCGTTCAATGTATCATTAGGCATTTATTGCGCGATCGCCGGTTCAGCTTCGTTCTGTGCATAGCCCACGGTCCCCCGAGTCGGGGCACACGGGTGGACACGCGCTCGGCAGGGTTTATACCGAACGAGCTGGACAGTCGGCGAGGCGTAGGTGAACCGTTCCTGGCTTCATTCACGTCAGACGTGAGGCGACCACGTCATTTATCTGACCGAGACTCTCTATATGCTCTTTCTCACTAACGATGCATTGCCCCGGCGGAGCCCAGCACGCCGAACGACTCTCGATATCGCCGCTCAGCTGCCCAGCCACGGATCAACGCCACAAAACGTTTTTATTGTTCTCTTTTTTTGCCTACCAACAGTTCGAATAGCTGCACTGTCCCCAGCTGGAGAATTGAAAGAATAATTTATCGTGTCCTCTTGTAGAGTCAATTCGGCCGACCGGTATGAATCGTTGATTGGACCGGTAATAGATTTTACCAAAATTTGTATCAAAATCGGCGATGAAATAAAATTTAATGATTTAAATTAATGTTAATAATTAACAATAAAATATATTAATAGTAGTAGTAAAAAAAGAAAATCTATTGACAAGGCTCTACTTTTTTTACATCTATTATCTCAATCAAAAGGGCATTCTGTCCTTCAGCCCATATATTAATAATTAATATTAATCATAAATTATGAATTTTATCAATAACGATCTATATTTGCAAAAACGATGAATAAATGAGTCTCCGAAGAAATAATTTAATTGCAATCAAGTATAATTGTTTTTTGGTAATTTCGTACGGAGTTACCGTCGATTAGGGTTTATTTTGCGGAGTGCCTCTCCCCGCCGACTGTATCGTCCGACCGTCATAATCGGCGAATGCCGGGTGTATTTAACGTGCGTGCCCGGCCAGGGAGTGGCGTGGCCCTTGGGCATGGAGCGTCGGAAACAGAGGCGCACGTACTTCCGCGGAGGTCGAAGAGCAGGGTGGAAACCGTTCCTTCTGTCTGTCCTGTGCCAGACGTCAGAATAGTATAGCATCGCGCGGCTCGGTGCTTTCCGGCTACACGCGAAATACTCGTTAACTTTGGGCACCGGGCCCCCGGACAGCGTATGGGATGGCTTATTGGGGATTTTTTTTTTGCAAATATAGATTCAGCACATTTTTACAAATTACCGGTTTTTTTTCCGAGGTACAGTAAGAGTGGTGAAAATTGTCCGCCCCGATTAGCACGTAAATCGATGACATACAAACCGGTTTATATTCATCACTTTCACCCTACTTGATAAAATAATATTTAATGTTATAATAAATATAATTATTAAAATAATATAATTAAATTATCATTAAAAATAATGATAAATACTATTTAGTATAATAGTAGAATCCAACAAATTTATCGGAATTAATATTACAAATGTTATGTTATTCCATTTGAAACAAGTTAAATCGATTCGGAATTTCGTTTGTATAACGTGTTTACTTCTCACACAGCGGTCTTTCTTCTGCTTTCAGAGTTCCCTCCGAGCCCCTCCGGAGGGTCCGCAAGGGTGGGTCTTGCCGGGGCGCCAAGCTGAAGCCGTAAAACGGAGAGCATCCAGTATACGCATCGCCAGGGGAAACATCGTTTATCATAGCTCGTACTGTCAATCTCCGCGGCATTGATACCGACGACGATCCCCGCAGACAGAGCGACGGTTCACCGGCTCTCACATCCGGCACGGCGCTATGCACTGTTAATCTTCTTCCGTTCTACGTACTCTACTTTATATACAGTTGAAATGAAAGGATGGAATACTCGGAAGATTTTCATTCGTCCATTTATCCTCGAATATTCTTACGCGAAGAGGTTCGTCCGATGAAAATATCTCTTTGTGTTTCGGATGTTGAATGAAAGTCGTTGAATGAACATATCGCTCGTTAAGAATATTTTTCGAGCAACAGTTTACACCGAGTGTTTTTTTTTTTTTTTGGTCTCGTATTCCCGAGGGTGCTTTTCACAACTTTCCGACGGCTTGTCCACAAATCCCTGAGGAACTTTAAATAGTGGGCGTAAAGTGAGAAACTCAAGATGAACAGTTCCTGTATCGAGTACAAGGACAATAATGAAAATCCGAGGCGTGCAGCTAATTCGTGTAAATGTTTATTCCTTTCGGTGCTAATCTTCTCAAAGCCGTAGTCTCCGGAGACTCGTAATTTGGAGGATCCGCTTTTACCCGGATACCTGCGTTAGTGGCGGAGAGGGATAATCCTCTGTTTGGATCTTGCCATTTTTATTATTGCGCGATGGGCAATTCCCGAGGGACTTCTGTCGTTACGAATTGCGAGCTTGCGGTACCTGGCTAGACCCTTCAACCCTTCCGCTATGAGCGATATCGGAGAACGCCGCAGCGACCAGAAATGGACTCTCCGGCATGAGTAGGATTATACTCGATGAGAATCCGAGGATGCATCAGCACTTTTTGCGCTCCGCCCATCATGAACGCCCGCTCGCATGTACGCACTCCTTGCAACCATTTCTCGCGTGCGATCTCCCATGGCCGACTGCATGCAAAAAATAATTTAATAATTTATTTTTTATATGTTCCGAATGATATTTGTTTTTAGAAATGTAAATATGTCAAAGTTTAAAGAATCTATTACCAATGCCCCGCTCGTGTATGGGAGAAAACAGCTGCAGGATTCGCATTTAGTACGAAAAGTTACGTCGTAATATGTAGGCTGTAACATTTTCCAAGACCGTTCGATTTTATGCGAGAAATTTTCGCGGTTATCTCTTTATCATACCTTTTTTATTTTTTAGAATCATATCTATTTTCTGTTTACATTTGGCTACGGAAAATGTACTGTACATTACAAAAAATTATTTACCAATTATTTATCTTCAGAATAATATTTGTCTAAAAAAATGTACAGAAGTTGAAGTTTTGTTTAAATCGATTACCAATCTCCCGCTTAAGAATAGGACAGCTGCTGGATTCGTATTAACTCCGAAAAGTTACTTTGTAATATGAAGGCTAAAACATTTCCCGCCACCCTTCAATCGGCGCAAAAAAAATTGCACATTTACCCCTTAATCCTACTTTTTAATTTTATAAGATCATATCTGTTTGCTGTTTACACTTGGCTACGAAAAATATATTCCGCCCTGTTTGATCGTAATTGATTCCATCCCAACGAAGTGTATCTCCGATTCATCATAGTGGAACCTACGATCGGCAAGAATCGTGAGTTTCGAGCTAATAGATAGATTTATACAAAAGCGGGATGTAACGCACAGAGAGGATAGCGCAGTATGGCGTACAGTTTCATCCAGCAGCGGTACACACAGCACCGCAAACAAAATATAAATCAATCGTGTACAATAATAGGTGACCGGCTCGGCCCGCGCTCGCCTTATGCTCTGTCGCTCCCAATATTCCCAATTTTCCCAAATGGTTGCAAACGCCGCCCCCTTCGCCAACATCGATACACCCCGTGCATTTTTCGAGTCAACGCAGAGGCGAGCGGGGTTCGACGCTACCCTTGTCGGCTTTGCGGCGTTTTCTCTCTCTCTCCGTTCCTCTCGCCAGAAAAGGAACGATCCACGGGAACCCGAGCAACGCAGCAACTTGCGAGCCAGGCAGCCGAACAGGGGCACATATGTCGATCCGCGCCATTTCACGCTACGAGAACAACCTCCCCGATTTAATTTGTACGTCCGAGAGAATACCAACACGGGCCTCAACTACCGTCCCAAACCAATTTCCAATTGCCTCGCGGCCCTTAATGCAGCATCCCTGTGACAAAATCCCAAAACCCCGGTGACCCAATAACCCGCAAAGAAATCTTGAAATAAAGAAGAAAAAAAATGTCTTTCTGTACCCAAAGATGACCTTCGCTCGGATAGATCCTCGCAAGAAATGCAGCTCCGCTACGCTGTCACCAATGTCAATGCATATCTCACTCCGTTCCAGGTCCGACTGATCAACGTGAACAACAATAAAGGACGTAGGTGCATTCAAAGAAAAGAGGAACGGCCACTGGATGGCAAAATATTTTCGTGAGTTGAAAGAGAACTCCCGATTTAATTTGTACGCCCGAAAGAATACCAAGACGAGCCTGACTACCGTTCCAAGCCGATTTCCGATTGCCTCGCAGCCCTTAACGCAGCATCCCTGTGACAAAATCCCAAGACCCTTGTGACCCAATAACCCGCAAAGAAAGCTTGAAAAAAAAAGAAATGTCTTCTTTTACCCAAAGATGACCTTCACCCACATCCTCGAAAGAAATGCAGCTCCGCTACGCTGTCATCAATGTCGATGCATATCTCACTCCGTTCCAGGTGAGACCAATCAACGAAAACGACAAAAAAAGGAGGTCGGTAGGTGCACTCACAGAGCAGTGCAACAGCCACCGGATGGCAAAATATTTTCGTGAGTTGAAAGAAAGCCTGACGAATCGCTTGAGGTAAACGTGAAAAATGTTCAAAAGAAAAGATCGAAAATTCTTCTCGAGTCGTCACGGACAGCGCCGTCTTGGAGATAAATTTTTGGGTAAGTTGCAGAGGCGCACGGCGGATCCGAAGTAAGAAGTTCCATCGGGGAGCGAGTCTCCGGAAGAGAAAGTTTTACGGTTTATTGTCGTCAAGGTGGGTCTCGGTACATTTTTCGGAACGGGCCGACTCGAGTACCGATTTTGGGCGCGAAGCGTCGCAGGGTTTACCTGAGAACGCCGACGAACGGCAATAATTTTGTTTGCCCTCTGCTCGGTGCTCGGAGAGGTAAAATAAAAATTAATATGACGGCTAGCGGTGTCACAACTGCGACGGGAATAACGCAGTCGAGGGTCCGAGGGAGGCGCGTGGCCGCGCGTGTCCCCGGGACCGTTTCGTGCGAAGCTTTCGATCGGGCGCGTTAAGTTCCCTCCAGGACGGACGGGGAAACACGCGGGCATCCCTCAGCCCCATAAAATATTGACGAAAGCAGTTATTGCCCGTAGGATCGGCGTTCTTACCCAGGTGTATGCCATACCGAGCATCATTACATCCCCAGGTATGGAGAGGACGTTTCAAAGAGAAATCGTGCCCGGGCCCAAAAAGCCTCCGCATCTCTATCATCCCTCAACGCTGAAGAAGACTCTATCGCGCCGAGGTCTCGCGGCGGTCGAGGCGTCCGGTAGCGGCAACGCCACGAAAAAAATGAGTGATCGAAATCGACCAGTCATATCCGCAGGCCTCCACGCGCGGTGTACCTACACTTGCAGCATAACGTTATGTTCGCAGCCCAGATAAATATATTAATGAACGCAACGTGTAACAAAGTAATATATCATTGCTGTGGGCGTATCCGCTCGCGGACGGCGCGTTGCTTCTGGCGCGAGAACATATTTTTCACGTTTCACTGGCGCGATCTCTTTTACTCACGTGCATTTGCTGTATAGAGGTGTCCGTGTCCGTATGTCTATGTGTCTGTATACTTATATATTCCCTCAGCCGAAACGGCAATCATTATCTGACTGACGAAAATGAAGTCAGTAGCCGAGAATCATTTATGATTGTACAGCATTTACAGCGAGCGTTGCCCTCCATATTCAGGACCCTTCGCTCCCTGTCCGGGTCGATCTCGCTCTTCCTTTCATTCCGCGTTTCTCGTTCGTCCCTTTCCCACAGAGGCAGGAACGGACGCCCAGAAAAGCACGATCGCCCTTCCCTCGAATTATTATTTATTATCGCCGCGTCGCCTCGGCAGGAGCCCTATCGCTCTACTTTCAATCTATCCCAATTCCGTGCGGTGAAACTGACCGATTTTGTTGCAAGAAGTTTAGCAAAGGTGTCAGCTTCACCACGAGAGCCGAATTTAACATGCGATCTATCCCAGCATCTATGCCAGGGTGAACCGCCCAAGTCGACCAGACACAGTGCTCGTGCGAAAATCAGCTTCACCCATGTATATCGATGCACGCATTATATATATATTTTTTTTTCATTGCTATTTTTATTAATTCATCTCGGTGCGTGCGAGTGCGATTGCACAAAAGCCGTCTATACAGCCAATCTGGTGAACCGCACGATTTCGATGCTCTCATAGCCCGCGTCTCGTCCACTTCGCTTTCGTCGTTGGATACACCAGGCGAAACATTCATCAATCACTTTTCCGTGGCGGCGTTCGGTCATTTACGTGCGGAGGGAACGCGCCGACAGCGAGAGTCGAAGAGAGACACGGATATGCAGTTGTCCTCGTTGGCGGGCCGCAGTCTGCGGCCCATTACCATCTCGCCTGTTAGCGTTAATTGTTTTAAAGCGTTTCATGATGTTAGGCGTCAAAATCCGCACGACGTCAAGCCCATCATCGAGATTCATTGACACTTCTCCGCATGATGAGCCCACGCGCCGACTCGTCGTCACGAGATTTTCTCCGGGCTGGGACAGATTCAATCATCAGCACGGCTAAGGTAAACGTACCAATGACCGGACACGTCCCAGTGGCCAGACAAGGCGTGCTTGCAAGAGAGATGGAAATACGATTTTCCATGCATGTCCAGGGACTGGGACTGCTCGCTTAGGTGTCCGGGCATTGGTACGTTTACCTTACGGGATGGCGAGATCTTGACTCGCTCGGCGCGAAAACTCGTATTCACCCAACCCGATATGGATTCGGACCCAACACATTGGCGAGACGAAAATTTTTATTCAATTTTATTGAGGAAGAACAGATATGGCGTTTTGGCATACGGCGGCCAGTGTGGGGCCAGCGATGTGCCGTTCTTCCACTTACGGCAGAATCCCACCTGGGGGCTTGACTGATCGACCCTTTGGATCCACGTCTTTTTTCAGTTCCTTTCGACTTCTTTCTCGTCTCCGCGTCTATCCACGAGGTTCTTTCTTTTTGTTCGCTCTTTTCTCGTATTTTCTCTCCCCGCGAGAGATACTTTTCTTTTTTTTTTCAACGACCACGGAAAACAACGAGGCGAGCGATGCGTCGAAACGAGCGGACGAAAAGTGGGATTAATGAAAATACGGAGAGAGGTCCCGTGCTAAATGCACGTGTATAACGGGGTTCGGGAGGGTCAGGAGAGGGTTGATTAATCGACGCGGGCAAGGACTTCTCCGTCTCTCCCTTTGCTCCTTCTTCCTTCCGCCGGCTTCTATCCCGTTGCCACGACGGATTCGAGAGAAAGAGACGTCACTCGCAAGACTGTCTACGTCTCTGTATCCTGTCGCACGCGCTTTTGTTTACCTCGGAGCCCGGCGTACCTATTGCTGACCTCCTCGGATCGATTACCGATGATGGATATCGCATGATGAAAGTTAAAAATTATGACCTATGGACTTGTAAACATTTCAGATACGTAGTAAAATTCAGTAAATGGCCACGATACTGACTCCAGCTCCAGCCAGGTTGAAATATATTTTCCGAGATTTTTCTCCGCAGGAGGTTCAGCTACATGCGCTATGCATGGGGGTTGGCTCCCAGCGCCACACACATGGCGGCTGCTTCATTGTCGCTCCTCCAGATTTCTCGCTCTTTCATACCCATCTCATTTTCTCTCGCGGCGAAACATGGGGATTTTCTGTGTCAATAGCGTTAATAGTGGGAGGGGACGAGGTCGACGGTATCGCTGGCCGAATCGAACGTACGCGCGGGGTTGCATCGACGCGAATGCAGGGAATTCGGGGGTGGCCCCGTGGCGAAGCCGAGGTCTTCGAGCAGCTGATAGGGGGCACCCCCGAATGAAAGTCGGTGCGGGGTAAGCGCGTTGCAGTAGGATCCAGAAGCAGCATAGTTCGTTGCTTCGGGGGGTAGTTTCGGAGCCCCCACCACCTTCGCTCGCCCTTTCTATCTCGCATGTCTCCATCTTTCTCGGTTCGCTGTTCCTCTCTCCATTGCACTGCAGCCTTTACGGCACTAGGTGCAATAAACCGGTGAAAGTTTTTCGGGGGCCCATTGGCACGCGCGCCAACCCCCGGACACAGGCCCATAACTTTGCCCCGTGTGCAGTTCGCTGTAGCCGTCGCCCCCCTCGAGACCGTAGGCACAAAATCGTCACCCGGGGGTCACACAAATCATTTCGTTTCTATCGCATTGTACGTACCGGTCGTGCTTCCAGCGGCTAAGCAACGAGACTCTCCTCGGACCCGGTCCCGTCGACACGCGCACTTTGAGCAGAAGCGAATCGGCGCGCGACCGGTCATCACCGCTCGGCGGAGCCAAAGAAGTTTCGGCATCGATCGACGAAAAGTGTTTTGGTGTTCAGATATTGTGTAAATTTGTGAAGTTTCTGCGGATCTCGTGACATTTTTTTGAGGATCGTAGGGTTCTACGAGGCGAGGGTCTGTCGTAGGTGATTTTCGTGCCCGTGGTTATTTACAAGTGTCGCCTCGCGATCGAGAAGATGACGAGCTCGGCTTACTACGCCACCAGCGAAACCAACTATTGGCCCTATCACCAACAGATCAGTGACATCCGTTCCTTCGACTCGGGTCTCTATCATCCAAACAGTTTTCCCCAAAGCCCCCTACACCAGCAGCAGCAATCGCAGTCGGGGCTCTTACGGCAGCAGCAGCATCAGCAGCAGCCGCCGAGTCCTCCGTCTTACGGTCCGGAATCCCCTCCGAATCACCCCCCACCGTCGAGTCTCCTGGAAACCCTCTTGCGTCACGGTAAGGAAGCCATCAGCGAGGGTTACCCGATTACCGCGAACGGAAAGAGCAACAGTAATGCGGGTCAGGCGAGCACGACCTCGCACATACCGTCTCAGACGCCGCCTTACACCCCCTCCTCGTCCTCCGACAGGACGTCGCCTCTTAGCGGACTCCTGATGGACACTTCGTCTCAGGAAAGGTTCCAGCAGCCTACGCGCCGAACGACACCTTCGATCGAGGTCAACGGAATTGGATACCCGCAGACGCCATATCAACAAACCTACGCGCATCAAGCGTCGACCGGAAATTGCGTAACATCCATGATGAAGCCCTCCTCTCCCACCAGCCCCTTCGAAGCTATGCCGCTTGGCTACTCACCGTCCGGTGGAAGCAACAACAATAATGGAAAAACGAGTCCTGACGCGGGCAGCGAATATGGCGAGGATCAGCCGCAGCGACCTGTCGATTATGCCTGGATGAAATCCAATTATGCAAATGGTGAGTAAAGCGATGATCGAATTGGTTTTTTTTTTTTTTTTTTTTTTTTTTTAATGCCTCTGATCATTTATCGGTAATTCAAATTGCAGAGAGAACGGATAAAGATCGAGGTTGTGTCTTGGCTGGAATAATCATTGATTCGTTTTTGCAGGTGACGTTACCGGGGTTGGTCAAAAGCGCACGAGGCAGACGTACACGAGATTCCAGACTCTCGAGCTCGAGAAGGAGTTTCACTTCAACAAGTACCTGACGAGGAGACGAAGAATCGAGATCGCCCAGGCGCTCCGTCTAACCGAACGGCAGATAAAGATTTGGTTCCAGAATAGGCGCATGAAAGCGAAGAAGGACGGCAAAACAGGGGGATACAATTCCATGGACGCTATGCCGATAGGGGAGGAAGCCCACTCGCCGAACCAACACCAATCTGGGGATGGACTTTTGCAGATGACCTCATCGCCCACTGGCTCAGCCATGATGCTGCACGGGGGTCAGAGCAATCCAGTGACGAATCCTACCGCTCACGAGACGAATCCAGCTCTTCATCATCAGCTTCAACAGCAACAGCATTCGCAGAACTTGCAGGCGGCGTACCTGAGCTATCATCAGCATCAACAGGGACACTTGTACGCGAGTACCGATTATTCTCATCATCAGCAGCAACAGCATCACCAACAAATGTTGGGATACGGGCATCCCGCTAAGTTGGAGCTTCGCACTGGTTCCTGAAGCGGAAATATTTCTTCTGTGTACGGTATAACCACCGGACCAGCCATCATCAGTTATAATTAGTTAATGTTAGAAGCATCGGAAGAGTAAATTTATGCACAAGAGAGCTCGGTAGGTTTTATCCACGCAACAGGGACACACCACGCTCACGAGGTCGGCGCTTTACAAGTAGGCAGGATAAACGGTACAGCGGTTAATTCTGGTACAATACGGCCAATGACTGGTTACTGACGACGGTGCGTCTCTCTCATACCAACGCGTTTCCGACGGCCTTTCACTGTGTCCCGGTCGACAACTGTGCCGCTTATCCAGCAACCGGTAGGTCCGGAGAGACCGAAGAAGTTGCGGAGTGCTTCGCACGGGGAATCGGTGAAGCCGGCGCGCGGGAATGCCGGACGGCCTGGCAGCAGCTGACCCATGCCATGCTCGCAACCAACCACCATGATTTATGGACTAAACGGGCTAAACAGCCGAAAGCATCCCACGCCAGGTATTCGAGGCTCGTTCTCTGTAGCGCGTTGCTCGAACCGACTACCACGTTCACGGCAAATTTCGCGATGCGCTCCGAGCAGAAGTATTTCTGCGCTCTAACCTGCTGTAAATTAACTCGGCCTTTTGGATTTTTGCTGAAGAACGGCAATAACGGAAATATGCAAGTCATCCCGAAAATATTTTGACTCGCGCAAAAATTCATACAATCTCTGATTGATGAAATGGGCGACGCGCTCGCGTAAGATTGAAGAATCATATTGCAATTCTTTTGTTGTTTCTCAACGAATAAGCTTGTTAACAATAATACGGAAAAAAATAACTCACAAAGACCATGCTGTGCCGTTGTGAGTTTAGTGTGACGCAATATCTTCGGAAGAACATAAGGCAACCATTCGGGGCGGTTGGAAGTTAGGGGTTGGAAGATCGGAGTGGGGGTTCTCTTCGTCGTGCAGCTGCGCCGTTTCATTGGGAAACAAGATGGCTGAACGCGTGGCTTGTCGCGAACTGTTTCTCGTGTTTTTTCTTAGTTTATTTATTTTTTAACCGAAGCAACTATTCGTTTTAATGATGTTTTGTCAATAATATTGAGTACAATGTGCGCCGTTGTTCGGACAGTTTTTTTTTATATTTGCTGTGAACGTTTAAGAGAAATACGATGGTGACTCCGACTATCGGCTGATGTAAACAGGGACTTCGATTTAATTTTTTTTAAATTTAATGGTGACGTATGAGTAACTACGACGAATTAATTTCTAAAATCGAGTTTAAATTCTACGCGTCAAAGTGAACTTCTGCTGACAGTCGTCCGAAAAACTGGAGTTTCAGCGAAATGTGAAAGTTTCCTCGTGCTAAAAGTTACCTGCCGCCGAATTCATTAGTCTTTGAAGCGCACCGAAGGCTGATCGATATAATGATTTTCTCGTGGCCGCGGGTCAACTGAACTCGTCACGCATGTCGTTCAAAATACTCGAGACAACTCGCAAACTCTCGTGCCAATTTCATCGTAAAAGTTCCTATTCGTAATTAAAACAGACAAACAAAAATTGTAAATAGCTGAACAGTAGTGATTTTCCTAGTTAAATTCTATACTAGACACTAAACCATATTTTCATATTTTATTTTATTCATATTTAGACAAAGTGAAAAGAGTCATATCGATATAGAGAATACGATATTTTTTTAGCTGTGTAATACCTAAGTGAAATACTAGTCCATTCATAACGAATAATTAGACGATAAGTTACTGCCTCGATACATATATAAATATACATATATATATATTTTGTGCTCTCAAATAAATTATTTCCGAAACTGTGTGGTCCACTCTTTCATTAATTCATTCATGTACGGGACGTTCCTTCATCTGTTTTTTTTCCACGACACCGTTACTTATAAATGGGATTGGAATGTGCGGAGAATTAATAGGATATGTTTCAGTTTCGGTTTTTATGCAAATAGAGGGTGTGCGAATGGACGGATGAAGTGGGAACCGTTTGCGCGGGCGGGGGGAGGGGGGGGGGGGGGGCAGAATGTTTGCACGATGCTTGAAGAATTGGTAGAAAGCGGGCCATATAGTGTACTTTTACCGAACTGCTACGATGTTTGTACCAGTGTGGGTGGTAAAACCCACACGACCCGATGTGGAGAATATACTCCGGGACACGCGGCGGCGAGAACGTAGACGTAGACGTGGGGCACAAAGAGCGAGAGGGCAAGCAAGGGAACCCCGAGAGCTGTCGCTCTGCTGGGGGTTGAACACGCAGAGGGCGAGGGTCGATATTGTGCTTGACAGATAGTTTCCCATAGCTTCGGCTATCCATCATGGCCGGCCCGCGGAGACGTATTGGTTTTCACGTTACGCGTCTTAGTTCCTCACACACAAATTGAATACTTTTCTTTCACTCGCTGTATAATTCTGGTATCACCGAATTTATTTCCCGTACCGCAGGTTGCTGAAAATTTAATAATCACGAACGGGACCATTTATTTTTCCCCCATCTGCAAAAACTGCATTTGTTGACACAAAATATGAGAAATTTTATGCAATCGATTAATCACTCGAATCATAATGTTCGGGTGTTATCCAAATAAATAATTGTGCTAAAGTTGTACGAGCAATTAATATTTGCCTGTAATAACCACCATAATTTTCACGCCGTCGTGAGTGTAAAACTAGATCTTTAGTCACGCTCTTCGGCTCCGCTAATTGCTCGTACTTGTTAATTTTTATCAGTTTCGCGGTTGAACGGTTCCGCGCGTATCAGAGGGTCCAGCGTATACGGTGGTCTTCCGATACGAGCCGCGTGAAAACGGGGACACCTTTTTAATAATGCAAAACCATTCACTGCAGCCAATCTATTAGCGGACACTTTACTCCGAGCATCCCGGTAATTTTTCAAGAGCTGTCGCTATGAGGTTACACGTAAAACACCCTCGCGAACCAGGGTGGATGCCTGCACCCCCTGCTCGCGGCTCCGGACGAGTCCTCTCCTCCTCAACTCTCTATCATTCAGCCCCGGTGTGACGGGTCTGGCACTCTTCAACCCCCCCCCCCCCCCCCCCCCCCCCCCCCCCCCCCCCCCCGCTCGACGCAAAGAACCCCTCGTGTTCTGAATTCACAGGGGCATTGTAAACACCTACCGTCGCAAGGGATATTCGAAGAAATTCTATTAACCCGCAAGAATGTTTGTTTCGAAAATATTACAAAGATACGAACATTCGCGGTTCTTCGACTCAATCGGTCGATCGGCATAGCGCGATATCGTGATCATAGCTAATGCGATAACGGTACAATAATCGCACTGATAACTAACATTTTTCGATAATCTAATAATTATTATAATTTATTATAATTTATTATAATTTATTACAATTTCGATAATTATTATAATGATGCTAGTCGTCAAATTTCGGGGTGACGTCACTTTCTGTTGAAAAATTAGATTTTCAAACCAGAAGTGACGTATTTCCGGTAAATCTCCAGAAATGTAAGTTTTCGGTTTCTAAAATCTACAGACAATAGCGCGGGTCCGAAGCGTCCGAGCCATAACCACCTGCTGGTCGTAAATAAATTCATCGCGATAAAAAAATTACACGTGTTGTACTGCGTCCCAAGATGATTCGATAATTTGTTTGTCAATAGTTTTTGTAAAACCTTTTTGAGACCATACGGGAAGGAGGAAAGCGTCCGCGGGGCAAAAGATGATTACGGTGAAAGAAGAAGAAGCGAAGACGGGCTCGCCAAGTAGGGGCAAGGGAGGGTGCATAAACCATCTCCTCTGTTTCGAAGCGTAACAGATACATGTGTCCAAGCGTCTCGCTTTCGCGACAAGTGATTCATGAAGGTCTCGATACGTTTTTTACACCTACTGGAACGGCTTTATTAGAAATTCTAATGGGGATGCTTGTGGCTCGAGTTGGCATTGCGGCAGCCGGCAAAGAGTGACACGAGAGCCCCGAGGCGAACTGGGACGGGAACGAGGAGAGAGACCTACTCTCCGACGAAACGGTCTAATCGCGCGTGGATTTCTTGCTCCAGTATCCGCCGGGGCTTCTCTGTTGGAACGATGAAAACTGCCAGTGGAACAAACAGCATCGTAACTGACGCTATTGTGTCGTGGTGAGTGCGACCCGAGCGACTGTGACAGGATGACTTTATCGACGATCGAAAGCAATGGTTTGCCTTCGAAAATTTTGCTGCGTAATGAAAATTGATAAACACGGAAGAGAGGCACTGTTGCTACAGCCAGTGTCTAGAGGAGACAATATATTGGTCGCCCAATTAATTTGTTTGTCCAACCAACTAAGTAGTTTCCAATCGAGAAATTTGTTAACCTATCTAATATTTTTTTTTTTTTGGTAAAACCAAATTGTTGTTTGGCTCCAGAAACACCTAGCTAGTCCTTCTTTTTTCCAGTGTAAAATTGATATATATATAGTATTCTACACTGGGAGAAAGCCCTTATAGAAACGACAATAAATCTGGTAAAAACCGACAGAACTTTCAGGTAGATATGTGGGAACTACAACGACATCTTGGCAATCATTCGTATTAAAGTTAACACATTCTGCTAGAAAAAATGGTAATTTTCACTGTCACAGATATTGGTCGAATATTTCGTTATTGTTGCTACAATATAAGTTCTCCTTATTAGGCATTCAATAAATGGTGGCGTCGCGAACCGTTAGACCGGCATATTACGTCGACCGAATCTTTTTTATGTATACATACATCAAAAAATGTAATCTACGAAGTTCTCAGTATTTATCCATGGAATTCTTAGCCTGGTACGCAACATGTTGCCAACCCGACTTCTGGAAAAAAATAGTGCTGATGGAATAAACTCATTGAAAAAAATCTCGAGGCAGATCAAAGGTTGTAATAATTGATTTATCTCTCTGATTTACACATTCGGCTACCGAAATTACGTCAGCAAAAAAAAAGCAGATACTCGTACTCGTACATTCGGTCAGCGAAGCGTCGGAAGGGCTGTGAGGACCGCGGCGACCGTCTCGTATCGCGGCCAGGCTCAAAAGCGGTGCTGCACCAAGTGGAAGAGATAGCCAGTTTTGTCGAGTCCGCTCGTCCGACCACGGCTAAGGACGCTGTGGAGGGAGAGTCAGTACCGAAAGTGGGGAGGCGCGAAAGTACGAGAGGGGGAAGTCGGGGGCGGTCGCGACTGAGCATCAATTCAACGGGAACTGCGGCGCGTTCACCACATCTGTTGTCCAACTGCCACAGCCTCTATCTCTTCGACTACTTTTCGACATAATTTTTAAAATAAAATTTTACCTCGGAACATAGAAACTCATAAAAAAATTTTTTTAACTCCTTCATATGTAATAAATGTATTCCACACTCGGGCGATTTTATGAAGGAAAAAGTAAAAAAAAACATCATCCTCAGACGTCAAAGAATCTTATCAGCGATCGATAGATCGAACACAATTGATCTTTTTTATTTGCCGGTAACCAGGATCGCGTACCACAAAATATATTCGCAAGGTTCAAAGCTACAGAGCTCCGCCCCCACGGCACGTTTTCCCCCTTCCCTTGCCCCAGCTGCCGCCCCCGAGTGCGACAAGCCGCGTGTATCCCCCGCCAGGCCGGGAGCGTGCAGCGTGCACAGAGCGCACACAAGGACTTCCGCCGGTTCGCTTCAGGCGAGAGCTCTCGGCACCGCACATGCTCCTGGTCGTTCGAGTCGTTCGCTCGTGCCTCACCATTCTACCTCTGCAACAGTCCATTTCCTTTTACCTTCGATTCCTCTGCACCCTTTTTTTTGCATATCCCTCCCTATCGCGGATAACGCCAAGTAGCCTCTGCATTCGGTGAACGAGGCGATAACGGGGCGTCGATCGGATCGCGATTGGAGAGGATTTCAACCTCGCGAGCCCGATCTCTCTCGGTCTCTTTTCCCTCCATCGTCTTTCCATAACCGTACACCGAATGGTTCTCTCGCTCACCTCGCGGTTTCATATTCCTCTCTCCCTCCTGTCCCTTCCGTTTCGATTCCGTCCGACTCTCTCGCGCGAGTTCGGGGCAACAGGTTTGAATTTATGGGACAATAAAGAGTGCTTGTGCGTAGTGCGCGTGTCTCTTTCTCTCTTTTTACCTTGCCCGATCTATCCGCTTGGTTTCCTCACTTTCGCCGTCTTTCTCTTTCACCCTCTGTCTCCCTCCTCGACTCGCCCTCTCGTTCTATCTCTCGCGCTCGTTCGTCCCCCTCCCGCCTCTCGCGCCGAGCTTGTATCTCTCGCCGCGCGAGAGAGGAGAGCAACCGAGGCTATCAAACTCTCATAAAACTGTCAGCCGCGGCCGCCCGGCTGACTTATGTGCGAGACCGTCTTTTCCTTCTCTCGTTCACCCACGGTTAGCTTCCCTCCATCGTTCTCCCTTTGATCCTCCGTGTAAACTTCTCTAGCGCTGCATCGCCAGGGGGGCCGAGTGTCCCGTTCGAGAGAGGTACCTCTCGTTTCAAACCCCTTCGCTGAAGGGGTAGTTTTTGGATAAATTTTTATTTCGTCGAGGCAAATGACCGACGATACCGAACGAATGACACTCGACTGCGGATCGGTTGTTAAAGATTTAGGCCTAAAATCCGCGAGCACGTCGGATCAGAAAAATAATATATATGCAAGATCAATTAATCTTTAGATTTATAGTTTTGTAGATAATTATTATGGTAATAAAAACATTGAACGCCACTGTGTACAGGGGTGCAGATAATTTTCCAAAAATTATAAATACCTCGGAAAGAATCAAATCGAAACCGTAGCACGAATCCTGTACCTGGAAAAAAAGTCATCATCGTGCCCCGATGAACGATCAGCCCTGACTGACAGCGGCGTATAGGTGGTACCGCGAGACCGGCGGGGGGTGGGTGGGGGAATTTTTCGAGAGAAAACAAGATAGAGAGGGTAACGCGTGCGCGCGGTGCCCCTCGCTCCGTCAGCGACGCGAAGACAAGAAGGGAAGTCTCCGTACTCACGACCAAGAGTGGGGAAAACCTTATGCCCCGAGGAAAAGCTGGAAAGGCTCGGGAATCCAAGTAGAACGAGAAAAAAAACTTCTATCTCTCTCCATCGGGTGAGAGAGATGACCAAAAACAGGGTAAGATAGAAGGAAAACCCCCTCCACCTTCGATAGCACGAAGAGCTCCCGAATATCTCTCCATTAGCCCCCCTGATGGTATCCCTCTCGGGCTCCCCCCTCCGCGAGGCCCGGTACGTTAGCGCACCCCTCGCTCCATCCCTTTCCAGCCGCCTTTCAACCCCGTGTTTCCGCCTCTGCCCCTCGCACGCGTCGAGCCCCTCCGGCGAGGAGAGACGGGAACGGCGTGAGCATCGGGAGCGAGGGAACGGGGTTGAAGAATCCACCAGAGCGGCGCGGCGTCGTGGTCGTCGTCGCTGTCGTCGTCGGCTCGGCCGAGAGGCCAGAACGAGACGGAGGGAACCGAACGGAGAGGGAGAGATAAGGACGGAGCGAGGGAGAGAGACCAATCAAGGTTTGACGAACGACGGGGATTGGTCCGCTCTCCTGACACGCAGCGCGGGCACGTGACAGCTACCGCACCGGCGACTCCGAGGATACCGCGAGTTTCAGTACGATACCACCTCCCTCCGCGCACGCAACTCTCGACGGTGCGAGCGAGAGGCAAAACCGTCAACCACACCGTCGCGGTTTTTCCCTTCGTCCCTCACACTCGCGCTGTCTCTCTCCACCGGGATCTCTTACCCTGTACACTCGCACTATCGGTTCATCTCTTACTCGCGAGTCTCTAACACGCGTTTTATATACCTCACTCCGTCTTGCGCTCGTTCGCCGTCACACACGCTGCCTGCGCGCTCCGCTGCCGCAAACTCCACTCTTGCTGCCACTGCCGCTGCCGCTGGCTGAGGCTGAGCTCCGCGCTCTGTGTGTGTTGCGCTCGGCTGCTGCGGCCGCTCGCGCTCCCGCTCTACCCGCCGCTTCCTCGTCTCTCTCTCACGCCCGCTCCCTCCCGGTCTCCTCGTCTCTTTTCTCACTCTCTCTCACTCCACGAGAACACCACCTACTTTCTTAACCGTGTGGAGAGCAGTTTCACAGTGTGCCCTACGGCGTAGTGGTGCTGCACTCTCGGAGTGAGACGGTAACCCGAGCCGGTCCTCGACGATACGCCGTCACTCGGGTTCGATACGAGCCACGGTGCCGGACCGCGCTCTGGTGCTTCAACGGGGAAAATTCAGTATCGGCCGAACAGATAAAACACAGAGACGTCGGTAAGACGCAATAAACGCACGCGTCCATCGACGGTATTTTTGTTGTTTTTATTTTTTATTTTTTTAATTAAATCAACGAAACAACCGAATGTTCGCAAGACGACCGAATTGACGGCTCAACGGGGCTGTCGGTGTGGCGGATATCATCGAGAGTTGATTTTGTTCTTGGGCTGACACGAGTCTAAACAGTTTTTATTTTTTTTCTGCGAAGTTTGGTTCGACGATAGAGGAAGAGGAGCAAAAAAAAAAATGAAACATTCAGTGTTGACATAGCGATAAAAGGTGCGATCTGTGTGATAGATACGAACGGGGTGACTCGCTGTTTGTACGCCGAGTGACGAGGGTTGTTCGTACCCTCAAATAATTCGAGGCCTCTGCTTCTTCTTCTTCGCTTTTTTTTTATCGTCATCTCTTCGCGGCGAGTTTCTTCAATGGTCCTCCGAATCATCAATGGGCTCGTACTACGTACTGAAGAGGAGCAAGCGAGAGGAAGAGGAAGGAAAGTTAACAGGATCGGCAGCAACGGCAGCACGTTGGGTCCCCGTGTTCCCCGTGGGTAATTGCGCCCCGGTAAGGTCGTAAAGAAGCGGAAGACAGTTTTATAGCCCCGGCCCACGTGGCGCTCGTAAAGCAAGCAAACCCTCGCACCTCTTGTTCTCATCGCGCGGGCTTTCGCGTTCGCCACTCCGGAGAATCACCGCACGCCGCGCATCTTCGCGCTTTACCGCTGTTTGCCCTGTTGGTGTTTTTGTTTTGTTTTTTTTTTTTTTCACCGCCGCCA
>JAPYZD010001456.1:0-20827 GCA_030522725.1 Ichneumoninae sp. B BG-2022a
GAAAAAAAAAAAAAAAAAAAATCAACGACCAACCAAAAGAGTTCAAGGGGCTTCGGAGCACCGGCCCGAGAGTAGCATAAAGGTGGGCCGGTGTACGAGTCGCGTGCTGCTTATTTGCGGCGAGCCGAGACTCTCTTCCGCCGGGTTGATTGGGTGGGTGGCCAGCAAGCCTGCGGCCATCGCCGTCGCCGTCGTTTCATATAAATCCGAAGTAGTCAGGGTGAGCGCGGGTCATTTTGGAGCAGCGTGCAGAAAGAACTCCTTCGAGGCCTTCCTCCGTGCGAGTAATGTCCGGAGGGGAGCGTGTATGCGTTTACGATGAAGAATCGAGGCCAGGGAGGGATGTCCGGTGCACGTAGGGTCGCCCGGACACGCGTCGCCGAGCGGACTTCAGAAACCATGTGCACACCGTCGTCGTCGTCGTAGTCGCCGACTCGAATCACCAGCTGCCTCTATCACGGGGGGACCCTGGAGCCGGATCTAAAATTAGCGAAACTCTCCTGCTCTTTTGGTCTGCACCGAGAGACCAAAGGGACCCCCCTTTGGACTTTCGGTCCCCCCTATTCGACCCACCAAGACTTTTAAACCAAACTTCGAAAGATATTGAAAAAGCTTTTTTTATATTTACAGTGTAGGAAGCTACGCAAAGGAGTCGTCGGGATACCCCGGAAGACAAAAGAGTTTCGACGGAAACAACGAAGACAGCGAAGAACTTTTGTGGAGACCACGACGAGAGGTAAAGACGTATTCTTCAGGAAGAATAGAGGCAGAAGAAGGAATTTGATTATTTTTATCACTCACGCAAGTATAGAAATCAAATAAAACAAATATGGGATACACTTTGAAAATAAAATTGTTGGTAACCAAATTCGCGGCCACATACGTTCAAAGCTGTTATTTGGTTGGTACAACGAAATCATTTTTTTATTGAACAATTAATTGCTTCAGTCGATTGAAAATATTTCGATACAAAGAACATTTTTTATTGTTCCAACTAAAGAACGCACCTTGGTTCATTCAACAATTTTATTTTCTCAGTGTATAAAGAAGAATATTGCAAATGTTGAAAAATGTTCGATGACATTTATAAAAAAAAGTCGAAACAATGTGAAGAGAAAAAGATTAAAGTATTGTTTCGTGAAGTGATCGTGCAGGGTTCTGAACAAGTTCATTGTCCCGGGAACTATAGAAGTTTTTTTCTTTCTGTTTTTTTAGAAGTCGCGCCCGGGTCACAATCCTATCGTCCCCCTCGCCGGCCGACCTCGGGAGTAATTCTCCGATTCTACGATCCGAAGATCCTGAGGCCCTCGGAAGCTGCGGCGGGGGCGAGCCAGCCAGCACGGAGACACATCTGCGTCGGGCGGATGCAGCCTGCATTTTACGAGCGTCCAATGCTGCACAACTGATTTCAACTGGCTCGTGCAGCAGCCACCCTAATACACGCACCAGCGGCACACGTCGTTACCGTGCGTACTCCGACGGCTCATGCGCCCCGTGTAAAGTTTGCTCCGCTCGCATTATACACCGCCGCGCCGCGCGCACACAACGGCTTCTATAATTAGAATTTTCTTCCTTACTTCCTTCCTTGCGCTCGGACACCTTCCCGCGAACCGAGACTTTGCAGCCAGTTCTTTGCATCTTGAACGTGAAAAAAAAAATTCACAACCATCTATTGCCAGTCTCAAAAGTCGATTGGCTCGGTAAATTTTGACGAGCGGCCAGAGTCACGCGGCTTCGTAGATTCGGGTTCATTGAACCCTCCAGAGTCCAGTGCTAAGATAGCTTCTCGTTAATTACACTGACCACCAAATGTACGATGTAACTTTGTGGCATTACTGTAGAAATGTTATTCTCGTACCCGTATATGTATTTTTTGTTACATTCTTTTAGAGATTGAATTTCTGAAAAATAGATTTTTTTAATGTCTTGGAAGACTTGATCGCTTAGAGCTGAAAGAGTAAGTTTTTTTAGCGCGCACAGGGAACCGGGAATCCTCGAAAACTTACATTGTTCAAAGTCTCCGTTTACGCGTCCACTTGTTGATACAGAAAACAAAAAATCCGAGGGAAGAAGCTGAGTCGGTTTCGCGCTAACATCATCGTCTTCGTAAATATTTTGACACGTTGTCCACGGTGGCGGGTTTATTTGGTATGCGGGTTAACGATTGAGGACGTCCGAAGGCAATGTCACGACGATTGGAATATGCTCGACCTGCCAATATCGCGTTGACGTAACGAGTTCGTCGAATGTCATAGCGGGAGGGTTTTTGCCTCTGGCCCGTGGCTATTTTCACCTGGGGTCACAGGTTGCCCGTGGCCGATCTATTTGCGAACTTATCGTTGAGATGAACGGAACGTCGCTAACTCGCTATTAGATACACTTAAGAAAATTAACTATTTTTACAAATCATATTAACTCTTAACGCTGTTACAATAGTTTTTATTCGAATCAACGAATTCCAATTACCACCGCAGTTAATTATGTAACTTATAGCGTAACAGAATTAGAGTTAAATTTGAGAAAACCCAATTCATTATAAATGTGCTAATAATAACCCAAAAAATAACTATTTTTAAATGAACCATTTAAAAAAATCAAATTAGTTCTTGACGCTGTTATAAAAGTTTTTATTCAAACTAATGAACTTCAATTACCACCACGATTAATTATTTAACTTAGAGCGTTATACAATTGCATTCAGATTTGCGAAAACACAATTCAGTATAAATGTGCCGATAATCACCAAAAAAATATTATTGTAACATTATATTACTGGCAGACGATAACTAATAATTTACAAGATTAACGATGCTTGATTTTTTTTTGTTTGTTATTTAACAGTTTCGAGGAAAATCCGTGAGCCAGTTGTTTCGGCACGACGAGAGACGAGGAGAATGAAAGACAGGTCGCTGCTTCTGGTAGTGATGAGCGCGTAGGCCGCAGCTCTGTGGCCGATATCGTGAAGTTGACCATCGTCCCGCTCGAGGATTGTCGCAACTCGGTCAGTTTCGACGTACGGATATTTAATATGTAGGTATCGACTGTGCGAAACCCCGAGGCGCTAAACTTAGAGCGCAGCCCGATTTCCTTCGTTACGTATCGAACGTTGTACTTAAACTACACACGGCGGCACTCTAGCATCTGTCTTCTCTTCTGCTTCTTCCTTCTTCTTCTTCTTCTCTGACCTTATCTATCCTATGCTACCAGTGACGTTTAATCTGCACGCTTGACCGCCTATAGAAATCGTAAATCGTACCTCTGACTTTGCAATCTAGACCATGCGGAAGGTCCGCAAGCGATTGGTCAACCTTGATCGATGATCCGCGATTCGTAATAATTTTAAACTCTTTACGAGCTCTGGCCCAATGCCACGCACGAATTTTCACCCGTACAATCTGGAGCTAAAGGAATATTGCACCTTCATTCACACGAGAACACGTCCCGTTCGATTCTAGTACCGAATTAAATCTTCTGCTCGAGTTTCCTGAACGTTTTCTTCCTCTTTCACGGAGTTCTTTCTATCGATCGCGCTTTCACTTTCCGCATCTACAGAGCATTGTTATATTTTCCGTATATTTTAATATTAAAATTGTTATTTTCGATTTCAGCTCTTGGAAAAAGTGCCTGCACGATTTCTCGGAAGTAACTGAAATACTTATTGGATTCAACGAAGCTATAACGATGGACCGAAAGAGAAGTCACGCGCAGTCCGGAGATCGTCGAGTGCGGAAAGAAAATTCCCACAAAGATAATCCAAGAGTCTCGCGCTCTGGTCCACCGCCGGAAGATCTCCTCGAGAGCACGCTCCCACCGGCATCGTCCCGGGGTCTGGACAACTGAAGCCTTTTCCTTCGTCCAGATAAATGAGAAGAAAAAAAAATTTCAAGTTACGACACGCCTCCCAAGTTCTCAATTGCCGCGTCTCCAAAAGAGCATGTACAAGTACCCCGCGACATGAATGATAATCGAATTATCATACATAATGTGACTCGTGCTCCGGAGCACGAGTTCACGAGTCTGCATTTTAAAGGGAATTTCTTCATCCCCTTCGCCCCCCTCGGACCGGCGAGCGTCCCGAAAGGTCTCGAAAGTACGTGCCGGTACGTCTTTCTCATACAACAACACTGTGCCGTATGTGTCGAACGCAGGCTGAAGCTGTGTTGCTGCGGAGTTCGCTCGGCGAAGCTTTGAATGAGTCTGTGGTCTGTATAGGATGAAAGTGGCGGAACGATGCGTGCGTGACACAGGGAAAGGAGACGGAACGAGGGCGCGTGTCGGTCGCGTGCCGTTTGGCTCTCTCCTCCCTTCTTCTTCCTCTTCTTCTTCCTTCTCTTCTTCTTTCCTTCTGCTCAGCCCGCTTCAGCCTCCGCAACGGAACTCTACCGGCTGTTCCCGGTGACTCGGTGTCTGCAACCCTGCTCTCCTCTTTCCGTATGTATATCCTCTAACCCCCCCCCCCCTCCTCCTCCTCCTCCTCTTCGCTCCCCTGCGACTCGACGACCTCACCCCGTTCGGCTTCCGTTTCACGTTTCTTCTTTCTTCTTCTCGCCGAGTTTAAACTCAATGGGGAAGCCGACGACTGGTTAGTGCGACGGCGAAGGGGGAGGGTGGAGGGGGTTTTGCCACCACCAGCAGCAACCACCAGTGTCGAGGAGCCAGAAGAAGAACACCACCGGTGTACGGTGGCTGCCACAGGATGCGAGACTCGAGAGTCTCTTCTCCCTCCTACGTTTTTATTATCTCTTCTTTTCTTGCCCCTTTTTTTAGATACGTGCAGCCTGCACAGGCTGCACTGCCAGCTGATCACGGAGAACCTCTCGCTCTTTGTAACCCCTTGGACGCGGGGCACGGAGTGAGAGTGCGTTCAGCAACCAATTCACCACCTGCGAATCTCCCTGAAGAGAGCACACGCCACCCTCGCCATCGGGTCTCATTGTCATCATCTCGACTACCTTCGCGATTCTACACACCGTCCCTGGGGGAACGGGGCAAGAGGCTCGAGTAGCCTCGAGCAGACGAGCTGAGTCTGCGGGGATTCGAGACTTTTGAAGATGTCCGCGAGATTTTTTTGGACGGGAGGATTTCTCAAGGTTGTTATTGCGAACTTCGACGTTACGGCGGTCAAGACGAAATAAATAAATGGTGGGAAGAAAAAAACACAGGTGTGCGGCTATAGATGTTTACACTAAAAGTTTACAATAAATTGCAATTTTGTAATTTACAAGCTTACAAAAATTATCTTTTTAAATAAAAAAATAAATTGTAACTTACAAATTGCAATTTATTTTTAAAATAAAAGAATAAATTGTAGGCTACAAATTACAATTTCTTTTTATATTATTTAATTACTTTGTTTTATTGTATCGGCAGCACGATTATTAACGACATATTACAATGTTTTCTCTTCAACAGATCGCGTGCGAGCAAGAATCGTCGAAAGGACGTGAAAGAGTGAATGGGCACGGGTCTGGGCAGGGAGTGGTTAATTTGGAGTCCGTAATCGCAAGTGGGTATGGCTGCTGTTGAGCCGATAAACTTGGAACTCGAGTAGGCGAGATCCGAGAAATGTCTTGTGTCTGAAAGGGGAAGAGAACCGATGGCGGAGAGAGCGGCGGCGGCTGGTCGCTGATTCCGGAAGTAACTGTCGTTTCTTCACTCCTACGAGACGCTTCTTCTTGCCTTCCTTGTCGCTCTCGCCCGGAGCCAATGCCAGACGGAACATCAACCGTAAACACGAGCGAGCGCGTTTCGTGTTTCCTCCGCTCTCGACGGGACTGCACACCCGTTAACCTCTTGCACTCAGAACTAACTTAAGGGTCGTTCCGGTCGACTTTTTCTTCACGAGAGTCACTCCCCCGATATCCGAGTCGAGGGACTTGTATCGACTGTTTTTACGATGATCTCGAGGAACAAACTCCGATGACATGGGTTCGTTACCGACCCCAAAAAAAAAACATTATTAATTTATTTGATAACCCGAAATTTGTTCATATCTTCATCTAATTGAATCGATTCGTTGGTTCAGTTGAGTTTCTTCTCTTTTTCTTCTGAGTCGATAGTTTAATTTATTTATTTATTTATTCTTTTACATCTCGTCGTGATGTCTCAGTCGAGGGATTTGTGTCAACAGTTTTTATGATTGCCTCGAAGACCAAATCCGAAGACAGAATATTACCGATCCAAAAAAAGAATTTTTATTCATTTATTTGATAACCCGAAAGTTGTTCATATCTTTATCGAATTTAATCGATTTGTTGATTCGATTGGGTTCCTTCTTTTTTTCGACTCGATAGTTTGATTTTTCTTAGCACCCGTCCAGATTTCGGTGGGTGGCGTTTCAAACAGATACAGTCCCTCGTGGAGCTAGAAGAGTGCAATAAAGAGTAGGAGCCCGAGAAATCTCAGTGGCACTCGGCCAACTTGTCCGTTCTACAAACGGCCTGAGAGAGTCCCGAAGCGCCCAGCATCATCATCGTCCACCACTGCGGCTGGTGCTCCAGCGAGGTAGTGGATGACGACTCGTCACCCTTCGCCTGAACGAACCCGAGCGCGAATGTTCATTTCGCATGTTTCGGGACTCGTCATCTGTTCGCGATTCGCCGAAGCCCGGACGACGTTGAGCTTTTTTTTATCTTGTTTTCGTTACACGCTACAAGCCGCACTAAATTCTTATTACAGTCTACTAACAAACTTTTCGTTTGACTAATTTATTTCAAAACAAGAATTAATTTTGTTATTATTTTCATATACGGGATTATTTATCCATAAGAAATTTAATTCGGGCTGCTCTGAATTTTCCCATTTGCATAATTTTACTTATAATTTTTACAAATTTTCGTAATCATTTACCGCGTCGCAATTTCCATTTCTTCCTTTCCTTTTTTTTGATCGCATCCTTTCGTAAAATGTTGGGAATTCGACCGTAAGAATTTAATAGTATTTATATCGAAGTCTCCAAAAAATAAGTTGATTTACATATTTGTGGAATTTATTGAGGTAGCCGATAAATTCATCAAATTTGGTAGTCATCCCGACGATGTATTCACGAAGTCCTAAGTCCCCAATGTATTACTTCTTCAGGACTTTAGCCTCGCAAAACCTCTTTAGGATTTCTTCCGGCTGTCCTGCTCCGAATTTTCCTATTTGCATAACTTTACCTATAATTTAATATAAGTACTGCAAACTCGATCGTAAGTTTGCAGTACTTATATTAAATTATTTAATAGTTTGATAGTGATAGTATATCGAAGTCTCAGAAAATATCGAATTGATATCGAAGTCTCAGAAAATAAATCGTTATAAATATTTGCAGAATTTATTGGGGTAGACAGGCCCGAGGCGAGAGTTCAAGGTTTTAGCCGAGCGCACGAAGTCGGATATCGTCGACGCCCAAGCCCGGGAGGTCGTCGTCCCGCGTGTGGTGCCCGTTGAATTCTCTATCCTCGAATTCTGTGTTCCCCGGCCGCAGCATCGCGGGATGACCGTGGAGTACACGGGAGGTGGTTTACCCGTAGAACAGCGACAGCTGCACCGGCAGCGTTAGGCCTCTGGCTGCTCCACTGCTATACCCGCTGCACCGCGTGAACTGAAAATAGCTTCTCTCTCTCGCTCGACAACCCCATGCCGAGGGGGCTCCGGCGGAGTGTATCGGCGGGCATCAAGAGCTACCGAAGAAACACCGAGAGAAGCGATCGTCAGAAAACGATTTCTTCTCTTCGCACTCGGAGAAATGAAGGAACGACGAAAAATTCTCCCTTTCCATAACCACCACGCCCACACAGACCGAATACATTTTTCTATATTTTTTTTTTTAAGACAGACGGAAATCCCCTAATTCAAAAGGGAAACCGGGGCGTTTCCGGATACTTTCCGAAAGCTTCAGCCGAGTCATCGAGGGCGGAGGGTGCCAAGCACGCGACCAAGATTATTCTACAGGCAGGACAATAATGGACTCCGAGGAGAAATATCTTCGGAGCCTCGAAGGAAGGAAAAAAAAGACCCCAGTCCAGAGATGACACGTACGGACAACGCAACAAGGGGGAAGAAATATAAAAACTTGGAAAAAACGGGAAGAGACTCGTTAAGGACGGAGACTACAGTAATGGAAAAAAAAGAAAAAAACAAACAACAACAATCTGTCCATGTCGAACCCGTTGCGCGAGTATCGCACAGTGACTTCCGGTTCATCCGCCGTCATCTCGATGCACCGCAAAATCCGCAGAAAGGAATTGGCACGATGGAAGATTTTTGGACAATTTCTCTTCAACATTGTCCTACAGGCAGAACAATATTGAACCCCGAGGAAAAATATCTTCAGAGTTTCGAAGGAAGAAAAAAACGTACAAACACCGATACCAGGAGGAAGAAATATAAAAATTTAGAAAAACGGGAAGAGGCTCGTTAAGGACTGACACTAAAGTGATTGAAAGTAAACAACAACAATCTGTTCGTGTCGAGTGCGCTGCACGAGTATCGCACGTTGACTTCCGGTTCATCCGCCCTCGAACAAAATGCATCTCGATGCAGCGTAGAATCTGCAGAAAGAAATTAGCACGATGGAAAAAAGTTGGACAATTTCTCTCCGAAGTTTCTCCCCTCGAGGGGAACGTTTTTTTTCTTCCCAAGTTAATCAACAACATCTCGGTGATGCATTATACACTCGGCCCGACGTACGCAGCGCAGAGAGGAAACGCGACGTCGCCGAGTGCTTTTTTGACGGAGTCGAATGACCTTCGCCGGGACATATATTTAAATATAGAAGAAAGATAAAAGTACGAAAGCTCCTCCCGCATGCACGAAAATGAAGAACTGTCGTGCCGGATATCACTATATATATGTGTGCACATCTATATGTACACGCAAGAAAGTGCAACGACGAAGATGAAAAGATGGGGGCGATCGGAAATGGCTCGACGGTCCTCGAAACAGCGAATGGCCAGCACAGCGTTCTCGTTGGCGAGTTTTCGACTTGCGTCAGGAAAACCAAACGCGAGATAAAGAAGGGATAATAGTACGAAGCTGAACGGCGACGTTTGGCGGCTTTATTTTTGGACGACGACGGCGTCGATAGCGCGCGGCTTTTCGCGAGACACCTGTTCCTCACGATGGACCTCTCTCTGTATATACTAGAAGCGACGCTTCGAAACGCTACTCGATTGTTCGAGATCCGTTACTTCGCGCGACTCGGGCCAAACGCCGGTTGAATAATATCTTCGCGATTTATTGATACGCGGAGGATTTGCAACCTGCCGTGGAATATTTTAATGGACCGTGTAATTCATTATATTTTATCTCAAATGTTTTCAAAATTTTAACATTTTCGTGCACCAAAAAGCTACACTGGTTTACAGTTTATCGAGTTTTTGGCACATGAAACTTTACATATATAGTATTTACGTTATCACACAATTATTGCATTATATCATCATATTTTTTAATCTATTAAGCAACACATTGTTTAACTGTTATATCTTATTTCAAATGTTTTCAAAATTTTTAAATGTTCATGCACCAGAAAGCTACACGTTACGTATATAATATTTACATTATAATACAATTCTTATATTATATCATTATATTTTTTATCTATCAAGCGACACATTTTTACACGTTAGAAGTTTAATTTTAAGCTTTTCGGAAGACAACGTTGTATTCTGTTTATTAATTTTTTTGTAAATAATATTTGTTCGACGAGCAAATATTATTTTACGAGACGAGAGACGTCCGAGGATAATGTACGAGGGACGTGTGTGCCGTGGGGCCTTAAGGACACAAAGTACGAGACGAGAGATATAATTTCGCCCGTGCGTTTCCCGCGAGAGATCCGCGTTTCCCCTCGTGTGCCGCGTCCGCGACATCGCTCGTTGCTCTCAGCCCGCGGATGAAGAAGAAGATGAAGCAGGTTGGTGCGCTGGGTGGTTCTTCTGGCGCGAAGCCAAGAGTCCGCCGAATTTAGCACCGCAGAACGCTGACTAACTCGCGTGGCATTCATTCAATAGCCGACCAAAAAGCACGCACCGCCGCCACCGCCCCGGTCTTCTTCTTCTTCTTCGACGGTATTGGTGTGTATATTCTTCGATAGGACTTGCGAGCTTCGGCGACGACTCTACACCAAGACGAACAAGAGGACTGACGTTCCTCGACATTGCTGACCGACGTCGACCTGTCCCGCCCACTTTGTCCGTCGCTCTTTTCCAGCAACAGATTTCGCGGGGAGAAGCGCGGAGGATTTCTCTATAAATTCGTCAGCGGAAGTTTCGCTATGCATTAGCCGAGGCGATAGGCTCGAGACTGAAATACAAAGAAAGATGTAAGTTAAAAAATACCGAGGAATTCTTGATTTTTAATAAATTGAAAGCGACGAGGTCGTCATCGACTTTGTCCGACAAAAAAGAACTGCTCTTTCAATTTTTTAATCTTTTTTCCTGAAACATAAATTTAAGAAACCATTTATTTATGTTAATTCTTTTTTTATGTATCCCATAAAACTCCAGAAACGTCGGTCGAAATCTAAAGGAAGACGATTCAGCGAAAGATTTGCTACGCATTGGCCAAGGCGATAGGTTCGAGACTGAAATATAAAAAAAAAATTGAGAAAAGATACTAAGAAATTCTTGAAACTGGATGAATTGAAAGCGAGCGAGTTGTCTTCGATTTTATCCAAAAAGGAAGAACTGCTCTTTCAACGTGCACTCAGTTTTCTTCGAAAAGAAAAATAAAAAAATGTATTTTGTTAAATTGTTTTGCTTCCGTTATGTCCAATAACTCTTTCGAAACGTCCCCCGAGATACAAAGGAAAACGAGTCTCCAACAAAAATCCAAAACGAAGGACTCTCCGAAATGAGCTCGGAAAGCTCTTTTTTTTGTTGTCGTTTTATTTCTCGTACATTTGCGCCTTAACGAGCGTTTGGCGCGTGCCAGCAATCTGCGGGGACTTCCCTTCCTTCCCTCCTCCCCTTCGTCTCCAGCGTCCCAACGCCAAGAAGAAACGGAAGGCGTGGAGTACGGAAGAAGTCCATAAAAACTTGCTGCTGGTGTGCTTTGTACACATATATCCATAAAGTAGAGCGCGAAGGAGGGAGCGATATAATAAAGTGGGGCCTGCAATGAAAATAGAATCCCTCTGCATCCGTACAATGGCCGAGGCAGTTTTTACGGTCCTCTTCGCTCGTCAGCTGAATTGACTGCGAATAATTGATGCACCTCAAATCAAATCTTTTATCCAAAAATTAATCGACAAAAAATGTAGCTGATCAATAAAAGTTTACCAAAAAGAATACACCATTCTTAATTCATTTTTCCAAATACGTTTTTTAACAAATGTTAACCGGGTCTTTTCGTTTTGTTGCGAATTTCTATTTTATGTTGTCTGAAATACACTCTGCAAATGCAACCATACCCCCTTCCTTCCATCCGTAATTTTCATTGTAAAAGGTAAACGAAATTCTGTAAATAAAAGAAAAATTCACTTACATTTACATTAATGCCCGTAAATTAAACAAATCTTTTCATTTACATAATTGCCCGTAAATTACATTACTTGACCATTTATGAAATGAATTATTTGATTTATATAAATGCCCGCGAATGAAATAAATAATTTCTTCCGGACATAACAACAAAATATTGATGCACAATAATGCAAAAAAAATGCAATTCTTGCCGCAATACTTGTTCGATAGGCGCTGCGATTTTGATATACAAAGAGATTTCCGACCTACGACCTATTCATCGATTAAAAAAAAAACGCATCGATCTCATCGCAAGGCTTTGTCCTCGCCGGAGCAGCCACCCTCGCGGGAAGATCGTCTTCTTCGCGGGGGCAGCGTCCAGACGACGTGCATGCGACGTTCCGTTACACGTCGCACACATGCGTGCGTATTAACACGCCCACGATAAAAGCGCGGGTGTAAAGCGGCAGCCGTAGGGGGACGATGAAGAAGTGGAAGCGTAAGACGAAGAAGAAGAAGAAGAAGAAGAAGAAGGAAGAAAATCCGGTGGCACATGCTCTCGTCCGTGGGGCGCGTGGTGCCATCGGCATCCTCGTCGTCCGTGGATCGTGCTGCTCGCTCGGCAGCTGATGCGACGAGGCTGTCCGCAAAGGGGTGGGAGAGAAACGTCGACGACTACTACGAGAACGCGGAGTCTGCGGAGGACGAGGGAGGCTGGGGGACTCTTCTCCTATATGTAGCCCCGAATCTCAGACGGTCCAACTACTACGCCCGAAGCTCACGAGGCGATAACACCCTCTCCGCTCGGTGCCGACCACGGTCTCTTTAACTCTGTTGCGCGAGGTTGCTCGTGCGAGTCTAAAATTCCAAGTTTTAACCACACCATCCCGAGAGTTCATCTTTTTATTTTTTATTAAATCAAACATCGTTCGAACTGTCGATGAGAATTTTTTTTAATTACCGCATATACATGTATAGTGAATTTGTGATTGTTACGAACGAAAAGCTGAAGGTGTAGGATAAAAAGGAGGCCTTACGGAGTGAGAAGAGTTCGGAGTGTGGTATGAGTTCCGTGGAGTACCGAAAGTGAAGAAGCGGAAGAAGAAATAAGACGACGGGAAGTCGACAGGAAGACGATATGCCGAGGGCTTTTCTGATAACCCACAGGAGGTACAACGGTACCGAGGAGTTCGAGGCGCCGGGACGAGGTGAGTTATTTAAAAAGTTACCGTTTAGTCGCGGAGTTCTTTCGACGTCTTCTCCGCGAGATGAACCGGAAGTCGATGTTTATACGGGGATAAAATGGTGGATAAGTGAGATTCGCGGATGAGATATATGCGTCGCGATTTGCGAGAGCGTCGAAGACACATACCGACGTCCACAACCCTTTCTTCGGAAGCCCCCCTCCCCCTCCCCCCCGCCCCATCACCGCGATAGCCGACCGCCGACGTCGGCACGCGCGAGCTATTTCCGTTCTTCCCGAAAACGGGGAGCAGCAGCCGGCTTTCGTAGAGCAAACTCGAAGATACTAGATGTATAACGCAGATTTATGGACGCTTCGATTCGAGAAAAATACATTGCCGGATAGCTCCGTGGAGACGCGTGCTCTTTCACCGTTTCACTCCCTATAAGTGTCGAACTTTTCATAAACAAAAAAAATTGCCTTCTTTACTTCCGTTCTTTTTGAGCCTCTCGTTCGGTCTCAAAACTTCGAAGACTTTAAAGCGGATTTTATCTATGAAAGCTTCTTTGCTCGAAGAATTTTTTCGAAATCTCCTCCAACGTTCGAGTCGAAATTTAGTGCCAACAAAAAATAAACTTTTTACAATCTTGCATCGAATGCAAAAGAAAACCATGAAGTGGTAAATAGCATTCCAGTGGGTTAAATTTGTTAATTTTATCGCTAAAGCTGTAAAAAAAAATCAAAAATCTTCGTTTAATGAGTAGTACTAATAAAAAAAATTCTGCAGATTACAGTCCCGAGCGTGGAGTGCGGGTGGCCGAGTACGGTGGCGGTCAGCCGACCTCCGACGGTGTGAGCGACTGCGGCAGCGAGACATCCTCCGAGTGTCCCGAGGAGCTCTACAACCTGACGAAATTGGCCGAGGTCAGTTTGGCGGCAGCGGCCGGTACTCTGATACATCCGAGCAAGGTGTTGGCCTACCAGCGGCCTTCGTCGCCGCGATGGCCGCCGCATCATCATCATCATCTGCACCACCACCACCACCATCATCATCGCGATCCGGTCGAGATGTACTCGTCGCCGGAGGCTCTCGAAGATTCCTCGCGACAGGGACTTCGGCCCCAAAGTTCGTCGAGCGCTCCTCGACGGGAGGAGGGCGAGTTGAGCCTGAGGGAGCGAACGCGGTTGTTCTTCGAGAGGATCGAGAGCGAGCGTGAGATTCTCGAGGAACGGGACGAGCGGTCGTCGCCGGAGCTGTTGAAGGTTCGTCTGTCCCGAGACTCCTCGCCGTCCCGGTCGCACCTCGAGGACGAGTCTTCCAGGCTCTCCGGCAGCCCCGCGACTTCCTTCCTCGTCGACGGCCACGAGGAATCCTCGAAGATCATCGGATCGACCCTCCCCAGGAAAAGTGGCTCCAGCCACTCCGTGTCCTCCTCCGAGGGCTCCAAGTCCGACGACAGCGAGGATCATGAGTGTCCCGACTGCGGCAAAAAATACTCCACCTCGTCGAATCTGGCTCGTCATCGGCAGACACACAGGAGCTTGGGGGACAAGAAAGCGCGAAGGTGCCCACACTGCGACAAGATCTACGTCAGCATGCCCGCCTTCAGCATGCACGTCAGGACACACAATCAGGGATGCAAGTGCCACTATTGCGGCAAATGCTTCTCCAGACCGTGGCTTCTTCAGGGTCACATCAGAACCCATACCGGTTAGTATCCTGCATTTAATTCATTTTTTTACAAAAAAAGTTGATTCGGAAATTCGTTCAAAATTATATTACTTAAGATCCGAAAATATTATTATTATTATTAAAAGTTAATAATGAAATAATATAATGGCTGAAGGACTTCGGTCAATGATCTATTGGCCCACTCTAAGGCATTGCAATGTATAAAAAAAGAAAAAGGATAATGCTTGCATTGTAAGGGAGGTCAATAAATGTCTTTTACTATTGCTACTAAAATAATACAATATAATTTTACAATAATAATTATTGTAATAAAAATTAATCGTCGATTTGTGTGTTCGCAGGTGAGAAGCCATTCAAGTGCACGATCTGCAACAAGGCCTTCGCTGACAAGTCGAATCTGCGTGCCCATGTGCAGACCCACTCGAACACGAAGCCCCACGTCTGCGGGCGTTGCGGCAAGGCTTTCGCGCTCAAGTCGTACCTCTACAAGCACGAGGAGTCGTCCTGCATGAGGGGTCACAATCGGTCGCTTCCGGAGAAGCGCGAGGGAAGCAGCGACTCCTGTGGCGCCGCAGGGAGTGCAGCATCCTCGACGAGTTCCCCGCCAGGAAGACAAGTCCAGACGCCCCCGGTGACCGCGTCGCCGACGAGCGTTATCGTTCCCCGTCCGGGTGCCTCGCGAGACTCCAGAGACTCCAGAGACTCCAGAGACGAGTCGCCTGCAGCCTTCTCCACGATAATTCGACACACGAAGAACCAGGTCGTCGCACCGGAAGCTACGCCAGTGCCACCTGCGAAGCGACAATGTCGTGACAAAGTCACTTCCGCCAGCGAAGACAAACCCAAGGAACCGATGAACAAAGGCACGGAATTTTTGTCGAGGATGGTGATACGCACATCCGTTATCTCACCGAATCCCGAACATCTTGTCTCGCGTCTCGGTGGTCAATTGAACGTCAAGAAGACGACGCCCTTCGACTTCGCCGATCCCACGAGGTCCTCGGCGTTCTCCAGACCGGCGGGCATCAGCCTGAACCTCGCCATCGCCTAAAGCCACGAGCATTACCGACCGAAGAAAATTGGTTTCGCACACGAGGCTGGACAGGATGTTCCAGAAAATTGGTGGGGAAAGAAAAGATTGCAGGTTTCTGTTCTACGTATACGAAAAAAAAAATCGTCAGTCGAAAAGCGATTATTGTGTATTCCATAGAGGCGCGCAGGGTACTCGGAGCGACAATGCTGGGAAGATATATTATCGGTGCTACATATCGGACCCTGCGCACCTCGAACTAAGCATCTTCCTTATAGGGACCATATAGTGGGTAGTCGTATGTTTTACAAAAGTCTTCTAAGCCTTGTCTAAATTAACGAAGGATCCAATGGAAAAAACGAAACAAGAGAAACATAACGAAAAAGTTCGATTATCGTGCCTTATTATAATAATGATCGTTATTAATTAATATTAATTGTAATTAGAAAATTCGTTAAACGAACGCGGGGTGTGTACTTATCTTCTTTTTAGACACTTTAGTTTTTTTTCTTTAGAGATTAACGTTTTGTATCTTGTCTCGCGAGCTCTTCCAGGCAGCTACCCTGTCAATTACTATGATATTTAATTTTCTTTTCCTTTATTTTATTATTTCATTTTTTGTTCTTTTTATTCGCAAAACCGCGAACGGGTAAATTCCCGTGGCGGAAGAGAGTGTAAACTAGTCGAAATCGTTTCGCGTTTCTCGCGAAAGATAGCTCTCTCGGTGACCGACGACGGAGTTGCAATTATTGGTAGTTTTGTTTAATCATCTCCCCCTTGGCATCGGAAAATTGCAGATCTCTACGGTCGTTAACGGAGAGATCGGTCGTACCGCGCGAGGATCTGGCGAATGTGCGTGAAACGACGATAATTAATCGATTAATTAGTTAATGAAAAAAAAAGATTAGACGCGACGCGATTATCCCTGATTTCTGTAAATATTTTGAGCAATACGACCGTTCACGAAAACGTTTATAGGCTCGATCGTGCCTATGTGTGTGTGTGTGTGTGTGTGCATATCCTAGTCATCCATATTTTACACATTTATCGATGTATCACACTTTAGTTCACGCCACACTTTACATTAATAGAATTACTACTGTAAATAGATCATTCCCAAGTTTTATTACATTTTAGCTCTTGGATTGTAAATAGTCGTTAAATACTTCATAGATATAGTTCTTTTTTTAGATTTAAAGTCGCCTACTCGATAATCGTAATCTAAACTATTATTAATTACTACGCCGTACTTAAAGCACCACTTATACATCACCCGAGTGCCTTATTATTATTATAATTATTATTATCGTCCCAATTTTTTTTCTACGCAACGTGAAGATCTTGTCAATCGAAAAATGAAATCACAAATATATTGCATATGAACTTAAAGATAAAAAAATGAGTGTTTTACGTTTTATCCCACATGTCTATTATTAATGCAGAAAATTTTATTTCGCATGCGAGAAAATTTTTACGAAGTTGGTCAAATTTTGACTTAATTATAAGGGATAAAGGGGGGGAGAGAAATGGTACATGGTCGGAATAAAGAAGAATGCAGTTTCGAGATCGAATCTTCGAATAACATTAGCGATCGATTTTTCCGGATTACAAAAAAATTCCAAGTTGAATGAATCGATCGCTCTTGCTCGTCAAACATTGAGGCATAAGCGTTGCGCAATCTCTCGCCTCGCGCTAATACAAACCACAACGTTTCGCTGTCTTTTCCTAATCGATCGGAATAAATAATTAGGGCGTCCGAGGGGAAGAGGCCGGAGGACGGATCGGATCGATGCCAATGCCCGATGGTGGTGGTGGCGCACCAGAGATTAATCGCGGGCCAATCGAGTGCTCGAATCGATCACCCATTGTTGGGGCAATGCGGGTCTCCCAGTTCTGTCCAAATAACTCGTTAAGCTCATCAAAGAAGAAACGAAAAAATTTGTCGTTTTCCTGTACGACCTTACTTCAGGTCAAAAACCAAGATTTCGAAACCGGAAGTGACGTTTTCGCGCATGACGTCACTTTCAGTAAAAAAATCAATATTTCGAAACCGGAAGCGCCGTTTTCGCGTGGAAAAACTACGATTTCAGAATCGGAAGTGGCGTTTTCTCATACGACGTCACTTTCGTTTTAAAAATAAAACTTTCAAACCGGAAGTGGACGTAGCAGAGAATATTTTCAATTTTCCCCCTGAAAAAAAGAATGTATCTCGAATGCAGTCAGTGAAAGAACCGTCTGAATTGAGTAGCACAGAAAAGTAGGTACAAGAACGTGAGTGATAAGGCTCGTTATCTTTAATTAAAGAAAAAAATAATTTCCATAAATAACAAAAATACAAAAATATTAAATAAAATGATCTCTTAGTTGACCCGCAATACCCGCATCGATTGTTAATGGAACAACCCTGAAAGCGATGCACATGTATGTTACGAGAACGTCGCCGGCGTTTGGAATGACGTTATATCCGCGCCGGCTCTCTTTTTCGGTGCGAGATGTGCGCTGGATTAAATGAAGAAATAGGCGAAAGAGAGGGAGAGAGTGAGCGAAGATTAGCGGGTAACACGCACGATAAATACTGATACGTAGACTCGTGTATGGAGATCGGTGGAATGGTATATAGCAACGGGGCGTTTCGTTGAGTCTCTCAGACTATCGGCACGCAGTCCCTCGGAGAGGTCCATAGACTTCGCGCACCGCGGCGACCGGCAGCGGTCAAGCTTTCTCGTGGGAGAGACGAACGGACGGAGAGTCGGTAATTCCCGAGGAGTGGAAGATCCGGACATAAGCACCCAGCGGATAACAATCGAACGGAAGGAGTCGCAGTCGAGGAAGACATCCTCGAGAGCATCGCCATGTGTTGGCAAGCTCTCGCGATCCTCTTGCTCTCGGGCTGCGCGCTCGGAAGATATCACGTAAGATTCCGCATTGACCCCTAAATCTCACTCATTTCACCATTGAAATGAGTGAGATTTCCATATTTATAAAAAAAAAAATCGATATTTTAATAAAAAATTAAATCCATATTTATTTTATTCAGATAAAATAAATCCACATAGTTTCTGATCTCTTCTGAACCCCCCTGATCACTTTGCGTCACTCCTCGAAGAAACTTTGTCAAAATATTGCATTTGGAATTGGATTTTAATATTTTCTAAATTTTATAAATCGGTCGTAAGTTTCGTTTGATCTCCTCAGATGAAAGGAAACTTACGATCCATTTATTAAATTCCGAAAAGGTTGAAAAAAAATCCAACACCAAATGCAATATTTTGACAAAGTTTCTTCGAAGAGTGACGCAAAGTGATCCGCGGGGGTCAGAAGAGATCAGAAACTATTCGCCGAAACTCGTAGACGTGTGCTTGAGTAACTCATAGCTCGAGAAAGATTTGAGGATCAGAGTTCAGGCGATAAAGCCACGTCCGGACTGGGAAGACACCAATGTGTCCTCATTCGCACAAGTTCGTTATATTTCACCTCCTTAAAAAAGCGTGATACGATGACGCGCGAAGCGTGAAGCGTGATATATTTTGATTTCGAAATTTTTTATTGGAGGCTTAAAAAAATATTTTTTTTTACCATCGATATCTTCTTTTTATAGGAAAAATTCATAATGAATGCGTTGTTTGTTTGTCAACAGGAAGACGCGAGATTCGATGGCTCATCGGAGACGGAAGAAACACTCAAGGTGTTCGAAACTAAAGATGAGGGACCTTCCACTTTCGCGGATTACGAAACGGTAAGGAAACCACGAAATTTAATTACTTTTCTTGTAACGAATTGATATAACGAAGTGATAAGAGAATGGTATTGAAAATTGCAGAGATATATCGCGTACAAAGACCCGGGACAGGCCACTTGTTATTTGGAGTACATGAATGCCGATACGGAGAGCAGCGAGGACTTTTGGAAAAATTTACTGAGGAATCGTCAGAGAGTTCTCTACGCTTCGACGTCGAGTCTGACCAGAGTGGAGGTGAGTCGATTTGTGGAAAACTTTATAATAATCGCGATTTCGAACGCAATCTATGACAATAAATTGACAATTAATTTTGCATCGGCAACGAAAGGCTTGGAGATTGGCTGGCGGTCGAATAGTGGCTTTCTGTCAAGAAATCCCTATAACGTTACTCCGTGAAAGCAAGCCGATACCGGGCGAAGCTCTGGATCCTTTTTACCACAAAATTCCCGAGGACGAGAACGACGTAGTGCAGAAGCGAGTCGCCGACGTAGTTCTTACTCCTCTGCTCGAGCGTGCCAAGCGCGAAGTAATGCTGGAAAATCGTGAGAAGATCAACTCTGCTCTCGTCGAACGAACGAAACGACAAGCGCCTGACTACCACCCTAGAAGATTTCGGGGGCAGACTCAGTCGCAATATTTGAACATCGGGGCTGAAGGACCGAAGGAGGGAAAAGCCGAAGCCGAAGCGACCGATCACTCATCGCGAGCTGTCGTTAGTGAGTATGAGTCTAATTCGGCAATTAACATCGGAGATGGTTTCAAAGAAATGTTTTATAAAATTACTAGATCGTTTTACAAATTTATTATCAGGTCATTATTAGATTTGACAATCATCCTGAGAACGTCTTCATGAAGTTCTTCGTCCCCAATTTATGACTTCTTAAGGACTGGGACCTCTTTAAGATTTATTTAAGGCATAATCAGTTCTGCATAGGTCCTAACCGTAATTGCTTTGTATCGTTCATAGGTGGTAGCAACGGAATGGGCCAGGCGCAGAGTATGTCGGCTGGAGGCTCAGGCTGTGATGGATGTCCAGGCTATAGTTCATACGGTGATGGCGAAGGAGGTCCGGGAAGATTGACCCAACTCCCGGGTATCGAGGGACCAGGAGGGACTGTTTATCACCCAGAAACTGGCAGACCGCCAGGCTGGACGGGCACGCCTTCATGGCCTGGAGGACCTGGTACTGGCTATCCTGCAACGACGTATCCAGGTTCAGGAGGAGGAGGTGGAAAAACGTATCCCGCGGGAGTAGGACCTGACGGCCGCATAACTTATCCAGGAGGAGGAGGAACGTATCCTGGCGGTGCACGACCCGGCGGTGAAACAATGTATCCCGGTGGTGCGCGACCAGGCGGTGGAACAACGTATCCCGGTGGCGGGCGGCCCGGCGGTGGAATAACATATCCTGGTGGCACGCCACCCGGAGGTGAAACAACGTATCCCGGTGGTGCGCAACCTGGTGGTGGAACGACGTATCCCGGTAGCGAGCGACCAGGCGGTGGAATAACGTATCCTGGTGGCACGCCACCCGGAGGTGAAACAGCGTATCCCGGTGGTGCGCGACCTGGCGGTGGAACGACGTATCCCGGTGGCGGGCGGCCCGGCGGTGGAATAACTTACCCTGGTGGCACGCCACCCGGAGGTGAAACAACGTATCCCGGTGGTGCGCGACCAGGCGGTGGAACAACGTATCCCGGTGGCTCGCGGCCCGGCGGTGGAATAACGTATC